>JAABKK020057657.1:0-10483 GCA_011634745.2 Catotricha subobsoleta
TATTATATAAAAAATATGAACTTTAAGTATACAAAAAATGTATAATAAGTATGACATTTCTATAAACTGAAAAATATAAAAATGGTTCCGTTATGTTATAGTTTGATATATACTTTTTCTATATTTGCCGATATATACATTATATTTCGAATATAGATTAAATATATAAAAAGTATATTGTTTTGTTGGCTGGGCAAGTTTATTTGCGATCACTTATTTAAAAAATCAAAGAGCAGTTTGTACTTATACTAACTTTTCATAAATTAACAGAAAAAAATGTAAAAATCCATTTTTTTTTTTCTTTTTGACGTACCCTATTACAGAATATACATTGTTCCTTAAATCCATTTTGTTCTAAAAAAAAAAAATCAATAAATTCCTAGAAGAATTGTAGGTCGTGTTTGTTTTTTGTTTATTTTATTATATGTTATTTTGCTCTGTATTATTTTAAGAGTATAATCCCTAATTATAATTTGTATCACGAAATGATTACATACAAGAAATATAAATAAATTTTGTTTAAAAACTAATGAGTTTCCGCTATTTTGAGCTGAAGTTAATTTCGGTGAAAAACCACTTTATTATAAATTACCACTCCGTCAATAAATCAAAAACAAACAATGAAATGTGACACGGAATATTAAAAATAAAAATTCTTTTTCCATTCATTTTAGTCACAATAGAAATAGAATTTATATCTATATACAAATAAATAAGCCTCAATTAGCACAATTTATTTAAATAAATAAATTTAAATAATTATTTTTTCTCTATTAAACCAAATTAATTATTTGTACTAATTAGTAGTTATTTGTAACAAAAAAAAAAATTGATGGTACGTATAAAGTAAAGAGGTTAATTCTCCTATAGATTAATATATCGTCAAGGGCGTTAAGCATCAACAAGCCTAAGCCGCGAATCTCCTGCAACATTAGCTTTTGATAAACTTCACCTCTTTCAAACTTGACTAAAACCTTAGGTTTCGTCACACCCATTTATATAGTAGGGTTTCATGAAATCCGAGGGATGAAACCCAAAGTTTACTAAGTTTAACCGAGTTGAAGTTTATCAAAAGTTCGGGTTACATGAGATTCGTGGGTTATACTTGTAAATATAGGGAAATCTCATAGAGGAAACTTTCTAGGCATTTGATTCGAAATTATTTTATTTCAAGAGTATACTTGAAGCGTGGTAATGTGATAAGGTGGTAAGGTGGGGTGGTAAGGTGGTTCATCTTTACTTTTTTTCAATTTCGCAGTTCCCTTACGGCGGAACCGATTTCATTAATATTTGCCCATGAATTTGTATCCTTTTTAATTTTCAATGTGCCGTTGGGGTCAATCTGATTTCGCTTTCTATATGTATATAGCATCTACAGATCTCGCACTGTAAAGAAACATTAGGGCAAAAATGAATGATTTTTTTTTAAAAAAAAAATTGGAATTAAAAAGAATTTAGGATCAACACGAAGTCTGTAACAGAGAAAGTTTAGAAAAAATGATGTAAAAAAAAATATATTTTCTGTTCAATATGTATTTTGAAATAAGCCAGTTAAATTTCTTAATAAATGTTTCAAATAATAATTAATTTTTGCGTACGCGTTGCTCTTTTGATTAACAGAAACTCTATAGGTAATTCGTCAGGGATGTGTTCAGAGAATAATTTCAATGAACGGTTTGTTGTTCACAAACGTTAGTAAAAAAAAAAAATATGTTGGCGATTAAAATTATGTGTTTTGGATGAAAAATAAAATATTAAATTGTTGTTCTAAATCTAAGTTTTGAATTACCAACAACTAAACTATTAATTGGATATTTAAATCCTTCAATATCAATATAAAGACGAGTATCTAGAATTTCTTTATTTTTTTATTTTTGTTTTATTGTAAAATTTGATCAAAGTTGTCATTTTTGTGCAAATTTAACCGTTAAGCTAACTACATAATATAAGTATTTAGAAATCCATATATTTCTTATAAAAATAATATTAAAATTAAAATAGTCAACGTGACTCACAATCAATGTTTCATAAATTTTCAGAAAATTGGAAATATTCAATATGGCTTATTGGAAATTATTAATTACTTATACTTATACATGATATTTTAGGTTAATCTAATGTTCTTAAGCAAATACTTCTCATGCAAAGGAGGTGTTATATTAGGTAATAAAGTTTGGCAAGTTCATACCTGTCATATGTGTACAAAGGAATATAAATATGAAAAGATAAGTGGGATGAGACTTATTAAGAAAATATAATATGTCACCAAGGAGACATATTATTTTATAAGTAATATCTATTTATGTAAGAATACAAGAGACTTTAAAAGACGTAATTCTGTAATGAATATGGTAAACCACAGATATTCTTTTTTTTTTTGTCGAGCGCTTTTTATTTAATATGAAAAATTTATACCTGAAATTCTTTTCGGTGTTTTTTGACAGTGACAATCATTCAATATAAAATTTTATGCATTATGAAATAATATAAGTAAACATGACCTAGATGTGCATGTAAAAAATGTGTTTCTATTCGTCAGTCCTAAATAAAATCATATTATTTGGTTTAACACCTTTTTTGCCCTTTAACATTTTAACGCTACATAAATTTGTTGAAAATTCAATTTATTTTTGATATTTTCTTTCTATAACATAGGTTGATGGACATTTTATGTTGAGTTGCACCTTAGAGAGACTGCAGAGTTTTTTTTTTTTTTTATTTAGTCACTTGTCAGACATAAAAATAGCTTTATAATCTTCATAAACAGTCAAAATGGATCCAATTATCATAAATCATTCTGATTTTGAGCTTTTACAAAATGGAACTAATATATCAGATATACCAAATTTACGTAATGATGGTAAGTTTCCATTTCAAATTTCAAAATAAATTTAATATTTAAAAAATCATAAATTCATGTTATTTTAATTTTTGCATGCTGAAGAATTACTTTATGATGTACCAGTGGGTATTGTTATATTACTATCAATATTTTATGGAAGCATAAGTGTTATTGCTGTTGTGGGCAATACACTTGTGATATGGATTGTTGCCACGACACGACAAATGCAAACTGTTACCAACTTATTTATAGCTAATCTTGCATTAGCCGATGTTGTAATTGGAATGTTTGCAATTCCATTTCAGGTATGCAAATACATTTTCTATAATTTATTAATGTTGTTTATTTGGATCGAAAACTCTGTCATTTAATAACTAACCAAATGAAGATAGAGTTAAATGTGTATCTAAAGAATAACTGATACCGTAATTTTCATTTGTCTAGTTAATTTGCTGGTTTTGTTATATGTAAAAATTTAATATTAATGAAATTATTTGAACGATTTAATTTCAGTTTCAAGCGGCTCTATTACAACGATGGAATTTACCAGAATTTATGTGCGCATTTTGTCCATTTGTACAAACAGTAAGCGTTAATGTTTCAGTATTTACATTGACAGCAATTGCTGTAGACCGACATCGAGCCATAATCAATCCATTAAGGTAAATTAAGTGCAAACTAATTTAAGTATTACTTTTTCTAGAAAAACATATTTAAAACTAATTTATATTAATCATTATTTATGATGTTAATAACAATTAATCAGCCATCTAGATAGTTATTGTTACTTTCTGAAAGGTAACCCAATAGGCATTTTTAGAAATCTATACACCCAGCATAGATAGACTAATGCTATGCTATTTTCAACTAGCCTAGCCGTCTGTAAATATTAAGTCTAATGTCTCGTCAATTTACCGTTTATATATCGTATATATATATGTAGACGATTTAATATAAATATTCAGTTTATATACGGTGTATGTTAGCTTTGCTGTTTTCTTCTTCTCAAAATGTTTATTGACGTAACTATAACCGCTCTTTAAATAAATATTCGGAGGGGTAAATACTACCCATCAGGATAGTCGAACCTATACGAATAGAGCATTGTTATGGTATAGTTCCGATACAATTGTTGTAAATGTTATTTTTAATAGAATATAATAAACAAATATTTTTTTCCGATTCATAAGATTTTAGCTTCAAAATTCTAATTTTAGCTTTTCTGACTGGTAAATGATTACTTCTCCAATTTGCTATTCAAAAATTGGTATAGTAACTAAATATTTATTTATAAAAATAACCACTCCAAAAGATAAATTAAATATAATTATATAATTTGGCGTAAATCAACTTAAATCGAAAACTCTGTCAAAGGAGGGGTCCTTGCAGGGTGGGGGTGGAATCAATCGAAAACTTAGTGCATAATCTGCAAATCCCGGAAGAGGCGGGTCATAGTCAAAACTTAGAAAGATTTGGCACAGAAATCTAACATTGACAAAGACTGAACCTGCCTTTGAATTTACCTGGCTGATGGTCAAAGCTTACGAATGACCCTACCCCCATCCTGCAAACACCCCTCCGTTTAGCAATGATTTTGCTTTACGCTTAAAAATTTACGCTAACTGCAAAATAAAATATAACGTGAAAAATAAGTTTTCCATTTAATTTATGTTTAAATTGGAATTTACCGAATTTCTTTGTATGGATTGTGAACATGTCGTTCCAACATTTTCAAAGTTCTCTTTTATTTTTCTAATACTCACCTTTTATCCAGTTACCAGCCATTGTATTATAATTTAAACCAGCTTTGTGAAAATAAACCCTCTGTAATGAATTTTCTCAAACCAATTCAATTCAATCTATAAACTTCAAAGCAAAAGTTTCGAAGTAATATGAAATAAAAAAAAGAAAAAGAAAAGAAAAACGATTTTTAACTATCGTAATTTAATTATTTAAGTAAACCACTTATAGCACTATCGACTTGTGTTGAAAGGCTAAGTGATTGTTTGCTTCTTTGAATTAAACATTTTCAAATTAAATTTAACTTCATAAATAATAAAAAAATCTGCATAAAAATTATATTTCATGATTCGTTTTACGTTGATTTGGTTTCTGATATTACATAAGCATTGAATAAATAAATTGTATTCTGTAGACACAAATACCTATTCCAAACTCAGTAACTTAATATATTTATCAACTCAATGTTATGTATACAAAGCTATATGCGCCCATTCCCAATAATATAAATAATTTTTATTATTGAACAAAGAAAAAAATCCAAGTAAAAAAGATTTCGTTCAGTCAAATGAAACAACAAATGAAAAAAATAAATACATAAGAAATCATGAATTTACAATCAAAAATACAATGAAAATCAAAAAAATAATAAAATAAAAAAAAAAGAAGAAAATTGAAAGGAAATTTGTACATGGCTCCCTTATTTTTCATCTTTTTATTTTATTGTAAACAATTTCTATCGCATGAAAAGAAATCAAACAAAATATAACAATAATGAGCGGCCTATGTGAAAAATTCATTTACATAAGCTGATTTCGGACAGATTTCGTTTGAATAGCTTCCTACAGAGACGGCGCTAGCTACTTTGACACCCTACGCGATTTCAGAAATCACAGCCAGCTTTTTTTATGAATTAATATAATTTATAATGAAACAAATGATTTAAAATTAAATATTGATTAAACATTATTTAAAGTGAAAAATTTAGGTAATATTAAAAATAAACTGTTTAATTTCATCCCTCAGCTTTGAAAATCTTCTATGAAAATATTGTAATCTAAAGAGCTATTTAGCTCTCTATTATAAAGGCTAAACTAGATAAGCGTTCTTAGTTTAATTCTTTATTAATTTCTACTTTGAAAAAAGCGACTTATAAAGGCATTGACAAATAATATTCTTTTAGCTGTTGTCATATTTGGATTTTTTTTATGTCAAGCCATCGATATCATAAATTTATTGTAAAAGATTGAATGGAGTAGGAATTAGGGTGGTTCGTCTCCCAAATTTTTTGATTTTGTACCTCCAAAAGCATTTTCAGGTTTGAATTTTTTGGTTCAAATTTACAAAAGGCGCAACATTTTTTTTTTTTTACAAAAATGTACATACTGACGTTTTTTAATATTTCATTTTTTTGTTTTGGGATCTATTTTTTTTTTCGGCGGTATTGCCTCCTTTTTTGAAACATGTTTTTTTTTTCAATTTCTTACAAAAATGAAGTCGTGTACCAATCTATTGGCAGCTTGTTTTTATTGTTATTCGAATGATTAAATTGTGAAACTTTTCTTTATAGAGGTTATTCCGGTCAAGATCTTGAAATAATCGGAGGTAATGTTTTTTTCGAAATTTAACCGTTATAAGGCTTAGAAAATGAAAAAAATAAATTTGAAAAAATCATTTATTTTTGACATTTTTTCGCTGGCCCTGGATTCACTTAGCCTTACCATCTCGGATACAAAAATCAAAAAATAGAAAAAAAAATCAAAAATTTTCACGTAGATTGAAATTGTGAATTTAATAAAATAGTTTTATTTTACAAAATTAATAGTAAGTACTTGATTTGGATATATAAGTGACATTTTTACTCTTTATTAGTATTGTATAAAAATGAATAAACTCTATCGAAATCAAGATCAAGCCCAACAAAAACTTTACCAAGAGAACACACTAATGTTTAGTTAGTAAAAATGTATTAGATGCCGTTTACAAAAAAGTATTATGTCATAATATTTATTATTATTATTATTATTTATTTATTTATTTCGATTTTCGCGAATAGGTTAAAATAACGTAATAAAGCTCAGTGGAAATCAATATTGATTCTCGAAGTCATAATTATTATTTATTAATAATAAGCTCTATTTTTATAAATATATGATTAAAATAACAAAAATTATTGAAAATACCGTGTGCGTAATGAATTCAATGCTACTTCACATAAAGGTTTTTATTTCATTCATTTTCCTTTAATAATTTCAAAAATTTCACATAAATTTAAAAATGTTTCTAATAATAATGTCAGTTGCTGAAATTTTTTTATAATTGTATCTCACAAAATGTATTAGGTTAAACAAAATACTTAAATGAATAAATTGAATTGAATTGAATTGAATGAATTCAATGCTGTCACCCTTCAATCATATAATAAAAATTAAATTTCATTACAAAAGAAAGTAATCTCAAGCAAATATTTAGATGAAGGTAACCGAAAGTGAACGCAAAAACGTGTAAACTACCCAAGGATGATTTTTTGTCCAAATATTGAAAATGATAATAAACACGATTATATTTTTATCATATACATTATACATTCATGATAGATTCTACTATACATTTTACTTTACAATGATGTGATATATCTTTCGATATTACTAAATTCTCCAATTATATGAATTTTTTATTTAATTACATTTTTTGATGAATATTAATAATTTTGCCAGAAGTAATCTTTCCGGTGTCAACATTTATTAATAAAAAGAAAAAAATCAATGTAATATTTGACCCAATGATATTCGTATACGGTAGCGTTAACACAAAAAAAAATCTTTTTAATTTTAATTTGTGAGGTGATATTTTATATGATAATAACTGTCTAAAAAGTATTGTTTTGAATAATTTGAAATATTCACGGTTTTCTCTTCAATTTCCTTATATGTTTATAGAAAGGTTACCAAGAGATTCATTATATTCTTCTTCTTCTTCTTTTTTTTTAATAAATAATTTCCATTATTTATTATTCTATATTTATCTGCAGAAAGGATGTAATTAATTCAGTTCATAGAAGGTAAAAGGTTGTTGACTCTTATGACATCCTAAATTAAGCAAATTTTATATCACCTAAAATGTGTACGTGTGACAATGATGTGATAATTAATTATATATTTATACTATATTATAAGTTATTAATATAAATAACTAACAAAATGAATATAATTAATTATCACATCTAGCACACGCAATTTATATGAATTGTTAAATTTCACATTTTTCCATTTTCTAAAAATTCCTTCATAGCCTCATTAAATAATAATGTTTTAATATATGAAAGAAAACAAATAATAAAATACTAGGAATGTAGGAAAGATAAAATAACATCATCACAATAATAATATCAAAATTTATTAGTCACATGTCACGTGTGTAAAATCGTGTGTATTTTAAACATTGTAAATATCTATTGAATTAGAAATATTTTATAATATATAAGGTGGAAAATTTATTGATGCGAAAATGATATACTTAGTTTATAATATTTGTAATTCTTGAAATTATGCCAAAACGATCCGTTTATTGATGAATACATAAACTCATTAGAAATTTATCTGATTTATTGTATGCAGGGCGTCGAACCACTTTGAATTTGGTTCCAATCTAAAAAAACAAAAAATCAGTTCCAAACTCTGATTCGGGTTCAGTTCCGTTCCGTTCGGTTCTGACCAAAAAGTCTAAAAAAAAATAATAAGAAATATAAGAAAGCATATATTTAACTAAGTTTACCAACAATTAAATTGGGTCTACCAAAAATAATAAAAATGATTTTGAGAGCTATGAAAATGAAAAGTGGAATTCTAGCAAAGTCGATCTATACCGAATTTCTTTTCTGGTGAGCTCTAGCGAGGGCACTAGGAAGGAAGAGAGTGATATAGTGCTAGATGTCAGAATGGTAGAATCGTAGCCAATTTGTTGTATATAGAATTCCTTTTTTTGCTGAGCCCTAGCGGTGAACTATATGGGAAGAGTGAAATGATGTCAGAATGGTAGAATCGTATTCAAGTCAATATTACTTCGACACTATCTTGTGTAGCAACTTTTATATTTCTTAGAATAAAAATTATAGTGAGCCACATCAAAGAAAAACGTAAAACAATAAAGAAATGTTAAATCAGTATTATTACAAAGCAGAGCGTTTTAACAGTGTGCTCTTCGTATGTAGTAGAACTAATCGAAGCAAAAAATACATCATATGTATAATTGTAATGAATGGATAAGTAATATACGTATAATATTCATTTTCACTCCCTTCTATTTCTAACTGTAAATATGCAATTGTAATATTTTGAATATAAAAACCATTTTTTTGGTCGGAACAGAAAATTGAAGCAATAAAAATTCGGATTCAGTCCCATTGCGGTTCCACTCGAATTTGGTGAAAAATTTCGTTCGGAACGGTTTCTTTGTTCCGGGTTCAATTCCGGTTTTACGCCCTGATTCTATGATAATATTTATCGATATAAAATTATATCTATGATTCCATGTAGCATTTTTATATTAGAAATCTTCCATTAAATATATTTATTATATATTCTGTATTAAAGGGAGTTATTTTAAATGTGAATAATTTATAATTCATTAACGCGCTGATTTGATAATTATGAGGACGGATATTTAATGTGTATCCCCACTGATTTGACTTTGGTTAAATTTTAAATATTATTAGTTGCGATTATTTTTTTTACTGGTCATAAATTAACATAAGCCGCAAAAGTAAGATTCACTTTTTGACATAATTTAAATCTATTCATTATTCCGCATGTGTGCTCAGCTCAATACATTAAAAAAAAGAAAGAAGAAAATCTGAAGAAAGAAGAAAAAAGATCGATTTAAATGTTATTAATTAATTTAATTCAATAAAATATCGGACTAAATAAATTTAAAATATTTATATTAAATTTAATTTCCTTTAAATTTATGTATTTAAAATAATTGTTGCATTAATAAGTTAATTTGCATATTTCTGCATCAAAGGTTTTATCGTTTATTTCTTTATTTATTTATTTATCTGTATTTTTGGTTTTCTTTTTTTGACACCCGTATAATATAATACTTTCGTTACTTTTAAGCGGTTTGTAAATTACATATATTGAATTAAATTTGCGTAAGTACATATCTATCCATTACACATCCGCTTATAAGTAATTTATATTTGGAAGTAATATGGTGTTTGTGATAAGAACTTAAAATTTTTATAAATGTTTTTAGTTTATTGATTATTTTACACATCGCTTGAAACTTGTTGAAATTGATAATAATTATATGCCTATGTTCATTTAAATATTTTATGGTTTGATTCAAGGTAAAGAGCTTTTCGAAATTACTTTTCTCTCTGAATTTTCGTGAAATTATTTATGTACTTCGGTTATATTGTGAGCTGATTTATGAAAAAATTACTAAACATATTTTTCGATCAAAAATAATCATTTTTTTTAACGTAAGTATTAGCGACAAATAATCCTTTTACAAAATATATTGCAATGAAATTCTAAGAATTGCCACTTTTATGAACTTACCTATGCAACACTAGAGTTTGTAGAAGATCAAAAAATATAAAATTTCTGAGAGACTTAGCAGAAATCTTATTGCTTTTAGTAGATTTTTGCTCAGCTACAATCCCAGCAAATTCCCCTTTTGTATACTTGTGTCACGTTTGTAAACTTATGAATAAAAATACCAGGAAGGAGAGGCAAATAGAGCAAGAAATACAAAATTGTCACTGATAAAATATAATTACCAGTCCCTTAGAAAAACAAGCTACCAATTAATTGGTACACGACTTCATTTTTGTAAGAAAAAAGAGAGAAAAAAAAAGAGAGAAAAAAAAAGAGAGAAAAAAAAAGAGAGAAAAAA
>JAABKK020057658.1:0-10482 GCA_011634745.2 Catotricha subobsoleta
CGCAAAATACGCAAAACGAACATTTGCATGCAAAATTTTAAATTGAAAAAAAGTCAAATAAGATAATGCCAAAAATTACGAGGCCGATCGGAAAAGAGAGGCCGGGGCCACATGCCTGGCTGACCTCCCGTGTCGGAGGGCCTGCATATAAGTAATAACTACAAATTACTTTTCAATCAAATTTAGTTTTTGTTTTCTTTTTCGCTCACTTTCAAATCACATATATTTTTCAAATTGTCCCTTTTCCATCAAATAATCATGAAATAATTTTAAAATATTTGTTATATAGTTTTTCATATTATCCTATTTTATGTTATAATGAATGGTGTAATATATACCAAATATATGTTATCCCTGAAAATAATATATATTCTACAACGAGAAGAAAATAATCTAAATAATACCAAAAATTTAAATAAACACAAAATATGATTTCTTAACATTATCTTAAATTGTTTGTTCATCAATAATTTTCTTTCGCATTGTTCTAGAGGTCGTCAAAACTGACGATTGCTAATAGGCAAGAAATCCAGAATAATGTTCATTATATTATTTACATATTTATGAGTTATGACAGATGATAGATATAACGATAAAATAACATCAGTCAAATTATAAAACATCAAAATTAATTAAATGTATTTATGTATATGAGTCTTTCACTTTTCTCGTTGTATTCAGTTCATATTTTTCATTAAAAATACGAAATGAAATAATTATTTTCCGTCACTGGGATCGTAATAATGCACCTGAAGATACCCAGGATAAATTATGTTTCATTTGAGACACTGACATAATTAAAAGCCAATAAGATTAATGATAAATATTTATTTTTAAATATTAATATAGCTAAATATTCAATTTTATTAGCTGTTGGGTTCAAAGATTACATAATTATATATAATATGTAATCTTTGGTTGGGTTACTCAAATAATAAATCTTTTTGTCATGTTTGTCGTTTAAAATTATGTTTATTTGTATTTGAATAATACTTTCAAAGTATTTGAGACTATTAGAATCAAAAGACATTTATTCCATTTGCACTGACAAGCGATTTTGTAGCATATCGCTCTATACAATTAGGATCAAAATCGCCTGCCAATGCAAATTGAATAAACGTCTTTTTATTCTAATAGTCTCATTTGACATATTGTATATCAAATTAAACAAGCTGCCAATTAATTGGTACACGACTTCATTTTTGTGAGAAATTTAAAAAAAAAAAAAAAAAAAATTAGCCAGTACATATATTTTCACAGAAATTTAATTCTGCGTCTTTTCCGAGTTCCAACTCAATATGTAAAAAAATAAAATTGGGTGCCACGACCCAAAAACGAAATAGTTCAAAAAAAAAATATTTTTTTGAAGGAAAAAAAATTCTGCGTCTTTTGGTATCTTGACCATAAAAATCCGTCCACATGCATCGGAGAAAAATAAAAAAAAAAAAAAATTTGGTAAACCAATACTTGATTTTCAAAATTTTCCAAATTTCTCAAAATGAAGTAAAAAACATGGATGGAATAATTTGAATTACGATTAAAATCAATTATCATTTTCATTTTTGACATTAATTTTAGACATTAATTTTTTATTCGGTGGCAATTCTTTTTTTCGACTCTAGAACCGCTACCACGTAACTCTCTAATTAAACGAGTATAAGCCACAAGTTGTTGAGGTCTACATACACCTGTGAACAACCGTGTGTTTCTTATTTCAACTTTTCTTTTTGTTGGAATTTTACTGTGAAATCTAAATTTGAATTTAAACACAACTTAAGTTAAAAAAAAAAAAAAAACTAAACTACCATTAAATTGCTGAAATTTTCTATTTAGTGAACTTTTATGTAAATATTTTTTTTCGCCAAAAATCTGTATATTAATTTAAAATTAGTTTATTTATTGTCTGATCTAGAGGACGAAAAATTAAGTACCTATTCCCCACAACACTGTAACAAAAATTCACAAACTAAATCGAAAAACTTACTAATCATATATTAATATTTATTATTTCCGATCACATTTTACATTTTACATTTCAAGTAATTCATTCAGTGCTTTGAAATTTTTTTGCAGAGCAATTAATGAAGTACCGGCGATTCATAATTAAATTCATTTTTTTTTTTTAATTCGAAAAATCGGAAAGTAATTTTAATCATCAGCTCGAGTATTAAATATCTTAAAATAATTATAAGGTTTTTAGGAGTTTTAATTAATATGTAATAATAATGCAGTTATTTGAAATTAGTATAAATTCTTGTAAATTGTATGTATTATGTTGTCACAGAAATAACATAAATTTCATCGGATTTAACGTTGAAATGGTATAAAATGTACAATTTAATGGAACTTTGTACTAGTTTGTATATGAATCTTATAAATGCCGAAAACATTGTGAAATAGTTCCTACTCGACTAGCTTTTAATGCAGCCTGACAAGAAAATGATATATAAACGGTGCTTTATTCCATTCTGTTTCTCTGTACTTTCCCAAACATACGCTACTACCATATATTTTATGTACTTATTATTGCTATACTGCCTGTAAGAAAATATCTATAAAATTTATTTTACATCATGTAAAACACAACATCACAACATCACAACATCTCATCCCCCATATGTACAATTACTTCGCATAACATATTTTCTTATTATTATTATTATTATTTTTTTCCTTCTTTGTTATGTATGCTCTAGTTATATTGCCATTTGTGATGATGATGACATGCGACGACATACAATCATCATAAATATACTGTCGTTGTTTTCATGCTATTGCTTTCTTCTTTACTACTTTTTTTTTTTTTGCTGTTTTTATTATTTTTGGGTATATGCACTTTAAATTTAAACACCATTTGCATACATCATACATAATACAAAATTGTTCAACGAACATACATATTCAGATAAAAAAAAAAATAACAGAAAAGCAAAAAAGAAAAATGTGTAAAACAGCAAATAGGAAAAAAAAGGTAGAAAACGGTTTTTTCTTTAAAGCGTTGTACTTACTATTTAATAATAATAAAAAAGGGCATAGTTGTTGTTACTTTACTTTGTACGTGCGCTATGCTGCTAATTTTTCAAAGCGTAATACTTCTTGCATAAAATAATCAACAGTCGTGCAGGCATGATGCTTTTATAAGGAAACTATTGTTACCGAAGCAATGCGATATTTAAAATAAATAAAGTTTTCAAATAAAGTTATAGACATTGAATACTTTAACTAATTATGAACACGGAAATAAAATATTAATAAAGTCTAAATAACATATCCCAACTAGCAATTCGGGTTGTCAAATAGTTGTCACAACGGTTGTGGAACCAAAACTCTCACAACATTGTGACAACCCAATTTTAGTTGTAAACACCATATAGTTGTCGCATTGCTAGTTGGGATTGAAATCTTTGAAAGATGGAATATCTGAGAAGCACGTTAGGAATTATTTCTTTGATGCTCTTGTATTCCTGATGAAAAAAAGTATGTTTCTTGATTTTCATTTGAAAAATGTGGCTTATCCATTTTTGAATTAAGCCAACGATATGAATATCAGGGTTTTTAAAAAAAAATTAATGAAAGTCAAATTAAAGCTTAGTTTTGTTTCCTATTTTATTTAGAAACAAGTAAATACGATTAAAAACGACTACGACAGCTATAAACTTATTAACAATGAAAAAAAAAAAAAACAAGCTGACAACCAATTTTCATATTATATACCTACATAGAATAGAAATAAAATATAAATAGAAGGACAGTACAGTACAAATAGCCGTGAAAAAATCGTATGTGAGCTGCAAGAAGTATGTGGGCAAAACGATAATCTTTTATTATATTATGGTTCAAACGTGTCTAAATGATACAACAAACGACAACGTTTTGTTCACCTATTTATTGCAGATCACAAACGATTTTTTGTACTATATACTGTCCTTCTATATTTCTATTATAGATTCCAAGTAGATCCTTATAGTTCGATCTTATTTTATTGAAAAAATTATTATTTAATCATCATTTGCTTTATTAACACATATATATAAAGAATGTATGTCAAAATTCCTTGTAAGACGCTTCATAATGACTATATATAATAAATACACTACAGCACTCTCGATAATTTCATGAAAAATATTTGAATGAGAGCAAGCGAGAAAGATCATACGAACACTGTATGAGTGAAGAGTTGTTCTTGTACCACGAAATTTGCGATTTAGGTGTATAGAGTTAATAAGCATTGCCAGGGCCGTAACATAACTATAGTTTATTCAGAACAAACTCGCCAACGGTCATAGTACGAGGTTAGGTATCTTTTCAAACTTACAAAAACCTAAATGTATATTTTTTCGACTTTTGTTTAAAATTTTTGAAGTAATAATAGTAAAATAGTGTCAATGTTTCTATAAAAATGAGTTACCTTGCTTCTACTGGTTTCTATAGTAGCGAAATCAGACCATCCTTGTTGATCGAGTTATAAGGTTGCAAGTCAAGTTACCATAGTAATTTAAATCAACAAATAATAAGTATATGATCGTAGTGTTATTCAAATTATGTATTATAGAAACCAAAATTCATAATATCCATTAATTTAGTTAATACACCAATTACACTTACGTATAATTTTAAAATTTTATTTTATTATTATTATTTAATAAAATTAAATGTCAAATAAATTACTGATATGACAGGTTTTGATCCAATGAAAATGTCTAATTCAAATTTTCAAAAATTTCCAGTTGGTAAGTTTATCCTAAACAGACTATAGCGCAAAATCACTGAGCTTTTTTTGTTTTTGAACAGAAAATAATATGTTTTTTAAGTTTGAGAGAATTACCCTACCTCGATTTTGAACAAAATAGTATCTTTTTTAGGTTTAAAATTTACCCTACGTCGATTTCTAAAATACGCACTTTTCCAAAATACGATTTGCATACAGCGCGGTTTTTTCCGCGGTATTTGAAGACTGAAGACCGTTTTTTTTTTGTTCGCAATTTTATTTTGAGGTAGTTTTACAATCGTTGATCGAAGATTTTTTTTTTTATCCTATCTTAATTTTTCAAATCTACCCCTCCTTGAAATCAAAAGCTTGTGCATCTATGCCTATAACCACAGAAAGACGATATAAAAGTTACGCAAAGCCCTGAAAAAAAAATCCCGTTGTATGCAAATCGTATTTTGGAAAATTTGAAATAGATACTATTTTTGCTTTTCCTAGACCTGGCTCTAATAATTCTTGAGTTCGGCCTTATAACCAAAATAACTACGTTCTGATTGACTACTTTTTATATTATGCAACGAAGCATTAATATATATACATTAGGTATACACTTTAGCTCTGGCTAGCAGAAATTCGCGCTGCTTTTTTTATTCTCAGATTGGTTTTACTATTTATTATTAGCAAAATCCTTTTATTTGCTTCTTTTTTTTAACATGAAGAAGCAAAAACGTGGAAAGTATTTAAAAATAATAAAAAAAAAAATAGTGGCTTATATTTAAAAATGTTAAGCCGGGTTTTTTTGTTTTTTTTAAATTTGGCTTTTATGCAATTGAATTTTTTAATATACATTTGTAATATGTAATCAATCATCACACAATTTTATAGCTAGTAGTGAATAAATAAAGATCAACTTAAGTTCAGACTAGAAAATAAAAAAAAAGTTTTGGGTCATTTATTTTATATGTTGATTCCTAGCTAAGATGCTTTTCTATGCATATACCATACGTTCATACGTATACACTTGGCTAGGCTTTAGAGCTATATGATGTGATGTCACATTCGCATCTCCAATTGAAAAGCTTGCATCCAAAAACGGTCGTCACGTCACGTCGGGTTTAGTTGCATTATTAATTCACTTTAACTTGTTTCCAGAATGTTTATAATTTTGGATTTTATTTCGGGATGTTGATTTTGTGAATATTTAATATAATGCTTTAGCGTAGCCTAAAACACCTTCGACACTTACAAATCAATGATACCAATCCTACTCCCTATTTTTTTTTATTAGCAGATAACGTGAGAACCATTTATATAGAAAGGAAAGGGAACAAATTGCTCATCAATTTTCTAATCATATGTGGTTTTAGTAGAGTTTCATTAAAAATGTTTTTTGTAAATGAGGGTACGACGAATATGTGATAAACGAGAGTAAAAGTCAATTGATTGTTATATTTCGTGATAAACAACCAAAAATATTATTTAATACATTAAAACAAAAAACGGTATCAAATCAATCATGTCAAATAAAATCTAATTGAAAAATTGAATTTACTGAATAAACTAAAACTAACTACTTCAAAAGAAATTAAAAAAAAAGAAGAAAAACTCAAATAAAAAATAGGACAGTGATTGCTCAAAATGAATTAAATTCAATTTTTTTTTTGTTATAAATATATATACGTATATTTATACAAGGTGGTTCAGATAACGAGGAGAATACAGAATCTTTTTCTTTTGTTCTAAAACGGTTTAAGGTAAAGTGGAATGTGGATAGTGAATTGAATGCAATTTGTTGTAGAACAAAAGGAAAAATACTGTGTTGCATCGTTGCACGTTCCGGAACCACCCTGTATAGTAAAGGTATATAATATATTTATATATATATATTGACAAAGGCAAAAGTAAGGGTGGTAGAGAATAACATAAAACATAATTGGGTGTCAGCCTAATGATTGATTGAATATTGCTCGTCACATCAACAATATTGGTATTTTTGTTTTGATTAAATGAAATGAAATAGAAACTTATAGAGCTGTAATTGTAATACTTATATTTCGTATATAAAATAATAATTATTTTTTTTTTTTAATTTTTATTATATATAATGGTTCTGTATAAAATACGAATTGCAAATTGTTATTTGTAATTTCCGTTTCAATTTGTTGAAATGATATTTTAATGACAAGTTAATTTCGCAGTTCTAAAAATATTTATTATAACAAATGAATATTAAAATTATATCTTATGAAAATAAAATTTGTTTTTGATGTTGATACTCTATACTGGATTAAATTCAAAAATAAATCAAATTTCATATGTTGCTATTATAATAGAAACTGATACACCTTAATAAATTTCAAATATTCCTTCCGCTTATTTTCTGTAACATAATCTAAATGTTATTTTATTGTGATTATATTATAAATATATTTATGTATCTAGCTCATGATATTGTATAAACTATAAATTAAATGGAATACCAGCACCTAGTTTTACTTGAAATATAGGTAGATAAAACTTTCGGAGAAGTATTAAAAATTCAAAAATTCAATATAAATGCCTCGATATTCACTGGATACATTTTATATATACATATAGATATACATTAGGGCGTTATGAAAAACCTCGCTTATAATTTTTTCCAAATGAAGTAAGAATTTCTTGTGTCAGTTGATAATATGAAATTAAAAACGTAAATTTATAAAAATCGTTCAAATTTTGACCCCCTTAACACCGTTTTGAAAATTTTATATTTAATAAAAATCATATTTAGGGCCATTTTATATCAAACGTAGTTTAAACTCGGTTTAAAGTTAAACTCAGTTTAGCTTGAGTTTGAACTAATTTTAATTTTATGTCATTTTTTCAATCATAGTTAAACCCGGTTGTATCATTCGCCTAATGTTGGCCGTTTAAATTTAAACTCAGTTTAAGTTAAACCTTAATTGATAAAATGGCCCTTAGTGTTAATTTATATAATATGTAAATTTTTGGCCCAAAAAATGTAATATAATTTGTTTGCAAATCTGGAAAATATTTAATTTTGGCCTAAAATTTACATATTATATAAATTAACACTAAATACAAAAAAACATACATTTTATTTTTGCTTATCTATGAATTAAAGTAATATAAAATGAAAAAAATTAAACATTTCATAAGGTTCACTCTCATGATTTTTATTAAAAATAAAATTTTCAAAATGTGTTGAGGGGGTCAAAATTTAACCGATTTCTATACATTTTCCTTTCTATGTTCATAAATTAACAATTCACAAAAGAAAATTTCACTTGATTTGGAAAAAATTAAAAACGCCCTAATGTATTTAAAGCTAACAGCCAACAGATATTCAATTGCGTACAATTCATTTAGGTTTCTACAGTTACTGAGCTCTCTACCTATACTGTTTTAATTAATGGAAAATATTAATTTACATTCTAACTTTCGGAATATTTGTGTATTACAATGATAATACCTATATAAGTATAGTAGGTAATATATATAGAAAGAAAAAAGTGATTCCACTTATTTCGTATCGTATTTAATATAAATATTTATTATTACAAATGATTTAATTTAACAGACAGCTGACGCCGAGATGGATATATAATAAATATATTGTTAATTATTAATTTAATGTTTAATGGAATAGAGAACAGTAATTTGAATATAAATATAATCAATTATTAAGAACCAAACAGATATAGATATTGGTTGGACCAAAATGCTTGCAGATAATATAATATTTGCATATATTTATTAATTGGTTAAGTATACAAAACTTATTTGTACCATTTCAATTTAATACTAAAACCGATAAGTACCCACCGAACTGATGATAACTAAATAAATACAAACTTAAACGACAGAATCAATAATTCGAGTTCAAAGAATTATATTAATATTATAATATTATTGGATTGTTGGTAGATTGTTTACTAGTGTAGTGTAAGTAAGTAATAAGTAATTTAGGGTGGCCTATGAATTATATGTATTTCTTTTTTTATTCCTTTATTATTAACAGGATTCGGTTGTAACTGATTGTACGTTCAGGGCCATGCCTACCATAGAGACGAGAGAGGCGACCGCGTCAGGTGCAAAAATTGAAAGGCACAAAATTATAGTTCAAATGAAAAAATTATTATTTTTACTTCATATTTGAGAAATTTGGAATGTTTTTAAAAAGATCAAGTATTCGTTTGGCAATATTTTTTTACAACTTTTTTTTCTGAATCTCAGGATTGGCTGGGTGGATTTTCATGGTCGATATACCAAAAGACGCAGAATTTTTTTTTAAGACAAATACAGATACTGGCTTTTTTTAAAACTTCCAGGATTATTCGACGGTATAGCCTCCTATTTGTTTTTAAAGTCCAGCTCAAATATATCGAGATTTGCTTTCATTGTGTGCGCATATCTAAAATGTTAATTTTGTTTTTATTTTGGGTGCAATGATATTGGCCAGCTGGGGTGCAAATATGAATTTTTGCCTCATTGTCATTTTACCCGCGGAACGGTTCTGTTTACATTGACCCTGACTTTGTATATGTAACGTTAAAAATTAAAATATGTATTTGGCGCCTTTGCCTTCTACTGAAGTGTATATAGGTGCAAAACCTTTTATACACATAAACTAATATAAATAAAAACATTATTATTTATAGTTTCATTAATTATACTTAGTTAACGTTCAAAATAGTGAAACTTATCGAAATTAATACGTTTAATAATTGATAATAAATTCACATATTCGAAAAGTGAGCCACACGAAAATGTATATGAAGTGTATGATTATTATTAAAGTTTTCAATGCTTACCAAACAAACTTGTGCAATATTCATTTAATGTGTGAGCTTTTTCACTTCGATATATCTAAATAACTATATCTATATTGAACTGAATTTGATTACTTATCAGATGTATTATAAATACATTTATATAAAATGCGTTATATTATAATTTTCTATGATAGACCAGGCGCCAGCTGTAGAAAATAACACAGAATTAGTAGCTCCAATAATATATAGCAAAAAATGTAAATCAAGAAATCAAGAAATCAATTTAAAAGGATTTTTTAGATTGACATATCTGATAATATTGGAAAAATTTTGATAAATGACAATTTAAATGATGCATATATAGAAATAAAGCATATAAAAGATTTCATTGTACGATATTAACCAGTATAGGAAAGTAAAATATTCATATTACGAGTTGTGCCAGGCGAATACCCCTTGGGTAATGTTGAATCAACATGTGACCAATCAAAAATTGTTCAAACTAAATGTATATTGAGAATGAGAATTGGTTAATACATTGTTGATTTAATATAAATGAAAATAGACCCTAGTTTAAGGGATTATTTTAAAATCACAAAATATATGTTCTTGATGATTTCAGGAATGCAACCATTTTAAATATGGAGACAAATCATAACAATTTTCAATTTCAATAATTATACGAACTACATTTCACAAGCATGATTTTAAGAATATATATACAAACACACATACAACACATTCATATAATGTATTACGAATACATATATGTTATATATAGAATCTATTCACCATGTCGCTCATCTCACCACACATTTTCTTTCTGTGTTGATCCATAGTATTGTTTAAAAGCAAATTAAGAGTAATAGAATACATGATTTTTAAGATATATTGCATATAGGAATTTAGAAATGTATTATAATACAGTAAACCCTCGATTAGCCGAACCCCCCATTAGCCGAATTCCACGATTAGCCGAACTAGTAAATTTCCTGC
>JAABKK020057659.1:0-10479 GCA_011634745.2 Catotricha subobsoleta
AAAAATTTGCCGAGGACAGAGGACATAAGCGGTAATCCGAGGAAATCCTCGCGGTTCGAGGACGTCTGGCAACACTGCTACTTTTACACATTTTTATACAACTAACAGTTAAACCTAACACTTTTTGTGCTGCCACCACAAAATTGAACTAAAATCTATAATGATCTATAGATCATGTGCAAACAAAACTTAACGATATTCATTGGGCGTATTGACGTCTCATTTCATTGTTCTTATGTAATTTAAAACGAGTTTGACATTTAGTTTGTACTGGAATTAAGTGTCAATCGGGAATAACTACAAGGTATGATTGAACGCAGCTCATGTTTTACTTTGCTTACATTGGAAATGTCAGTCAGAGACCTTCTTAAAAGTTTTATGTGCAAAAATCTCAGAATTTTGTTAGAAAAATGAAAAAACTGCTTAAACCCAAGGAATCCGTTTTAAATTCTCTCGAAGTTCTCACACATCCCACTGAAGTCGCTGCGGTACAAAATTTTACAAAGTCGGTAAACGAAATACGGTTTACACCCTATATGTGAATGTGGTGGAATATGAAATTTAAAAAGAGAAAGAAATGTACTCACCTCACCTCATAAAATCTGTCAATAGACGATGCATTCATATATATTTGACATTAGTAATCAAATGTAAACAAAAACAACATTGCCAGCAATTGAGATTTGTGTTTATACGTACATTACATTACATTACGCCAACATTACAATAATCTTTCTAATCAATTATTTGATAATAATAATGGGATTATTTTCAGAGGTGCAGTGTTCAAATTAAATTAGAATGTAATGAAAAAATGTATGTACATTTAATAAAATGTATAACGTTTTCATTAATGTTTTGCTGAATGTTTCTGAATTTTGAATCATAATTTTGAAAATTACTAATCAATATATGCTTATTATTTACATCGATACAATGGGTTATGCTTTTACATTGCCATTATTCCGTTATATTATAGTGGCTGTAGATAGTTGGATGTTATGTTCATTATCCAACAATAAGTACTGATATGTTGCGTCGCGTTAAAAGTCCCATTTATGCTCAAAACATCAATAGCAGTTATATGTTAGCCAAAAATCCAGTTCTAAACATAATTTAAATTAACTTATTATCAATTATTTACCCAGGTTAATAACATTTTACTTTATATACCATCAAATGTTTTAACAAATTTATATATATATTTTTGCAGTTGTATAGTATTGTTGGACGATATGCTCATTAACCGTTATGGTAAATTCATCTTGGACCGAAAAACATACTTCTGAATTTTGGGATATACCATTTAGAACTTATCGTGTTTATCCACCATGAGCCATTTAAAAAATTTGCAACACACTGATGATGGATGATAATATTATTTAGACCAGAAAAAGATCATCCATTACAATTACAAGCAATGTAAAAACTATACGTAAATTATTAATCGATGTGACGAACAACTATGGAATAAAGTGAGAGTTTTTTTTTTTTTTTTTTTTTTCTAATCAAATAACAAATTTAATGTGCATACATTTTTTTTTTTTTGGGAAATTTAGTCATAATTGGCTCGTGTCGCCATAATGAAGGTTATGAGCGTTTGAAAAATATGCAAGAATTGAGTAAACATTTGTCTTTAGAATACTCCGTTATATTTCATATCAGGAATTAATAGAAAATTATCGGTTAGCCTCAATTGGATTGCATATACTTATACAATATGTGGAATTAACATTTTGGTATTGGTGTCGTTGAATGTATGGCAGCTGGCTTAATAACAGTTTCAAACAGGTTGATTATAATTAAGAAAATAGTTATTACTTGTCGAATGCTTCGTAAATAGCTTTTGACTATATTTGAATTATATTAAAAAATGTCAGTACATTTATCTAACATTCATAAAAAAATTGTATGTCAAAAGATCTGGTGGTCCCCTAATGGATATTTATTGAGACATCTGAAGGAAGTCAAACTGGTTATTTAGCTGTGGATGCAGTCGATTATGCAACTTTAATTGCCACAATACTATACAATACCAAAGAAGAAAATGACAGCATACGAGCAGCAGCAAGGTAGGTAACTAAATTAAATCACAAGTTTATTATCAGTCCAATTGTTGTTTATGCGACACGTCTATTATGTGATGATTGGATCTAATGTTTTTCAGTAATATTTGTATTAATTTTGGCTATAAACGTGATCATATCTCAGTTAACGAAATGAATTTTAATTCTAGAATAATAATATTAATAATTTTGTTGTGTGTTTCCATCGCTTTATAATATTAAACAATTTATAAACGGATATTATTATTTGATTGGCTATAAAACCAAAATACCGCCTAAAATGCAAAATTGATCGCCTGGACAAATTTGCCTTTCTCAAAGGCTATTTTGTGAAATTTTGTATTTTATTGAATTCATTATTTCCCCCGCTAGGGCTACTATATCAAAATAAAGAAAAAATTCCAATTAGCCGATTGAAAATATGATTTAAATGGAAATTTTGCTTTTTCAGGCGATCATTTTCTGTATTTTCAGGTGATCAATTTGTGTTTTTGGGACGGTATTTCGGTTTTACAGGCGATCATTTATAATTATGATATCAATGCGTTTATTTTAAAATTAACCAGCGCAAAATCACACAGCTGGCTAAGCCTCGAATATTTGATATTATATTTTATAAATACGTGGTTCAAATGGCTTATGGTCGCCAAACTAAATTTGAAATGTAATAACACAGTAAGACCATATTTAGTTACTATTTATTATATACATAAGCCTTGAAAAAAAACCGCGCTATATGCAAATCATATTTAGGAAAACTTAAAAAAGATACAATTTTTGCTTTTCCTAGAGCTGGTTCTCATAATTCTAGAGCTGGCGGAGCCCTCACGAGCCGCTTATAGTAGGTACGGCCCCGGCTGAAGCAAAGTTCGATTTTATTTTTCCAAAGTTTACGAAAATGTTGGTCTAATACGAACTTACATATATTATGTAATTAACAACATTAAATACAAAATAGGGGGCAGTACCTACCACCCGAAAAACAAAAAACCGATGAAAAAACTTGCCTTTCAAGACAAAAAAAAAACGAAATATGTATTAAAAAACGTCGCTATGAATATTTTTGTTAAGATGAGATTTAAGATTTGAGATTCAGAAAAAAGTCATAAAAAAAAAATATTGTCAAACCAATAATTATTTTTTTTTTAAAAAAAAAAAAAAATTAAGTAAAACATATAAATTAATTATGTCTCTACCTACTATGAATTAAATTAATTTAAAAACAAGCTGCCAATTAGATTGGTACAGAACGAGTATTAATTTTATAAACAAAGAAAAATAATAATCTTCATTTTTCACATTTACTAAGCGTTAGAAAAAAGTACTCATGTTCAAGTTCATGTCAGTTTTTCTCAGGACTGAGTTGACGGATTTTAATCATTTTATTTAACTTTTTCTCAGGATTGGGTGGACGGACAAAAATGTTCCACCCACCGTTTGATGCGGAATGGCCGTACCCTAAAAAAATATATGGTATATGTTTTGATTTTGATCTGTTTTGTTTTTCTTACACATTTCGTGCTTACAATGTTTTTTGATAAAATCAATCAGTTACAATTAATTTATTTTATAAATCATTTGTTACAGTATTTTCATTACGTTTTGTAATGTAGAATTGTTTTATGTAATTTCACTTTTGAATTTTTCCAGAGATACTTCATTTTGTAATTCAACGGGTAATTGCATTGTATTCATAGTTCCTCGCTGAATTATTGATTTGTTATTTCTTGATGTGGCAATATATTTGTGAGATGGATATTGTTCCAATTTCTAGTACTGTGACTATGTTGTTGTGAATTTGTCGGCGGTATGATGTTGTTTTTAATTACTTAGTTTTGTTCTTAACTTTGTGTATTAGAATTGTATTAATTTTTATTGTCGTTTTAATATCCGGTATAACTGTATATAGTGAGTCAGACGATGTTAGTCGTGGAAGTGATTTAATAGCTTTCACGTTGCTGTTTTGAATTCGCTGTATTTCTTGTTATTTGTAGTTCGGTGCTGTGCCCCAAATTTCAGATAAATAATTTATGTGTGACATTACGTGAGCATGATAGGACATCCACAAGCTATATAGTTTCATTGACATAGTTTTTAATTCTGTATACTGCATAATATAAATCATAGGTGTGATTTTGGTTTTCACGTGATCAACATGTTTGCACCAGTTCAAATTGCTTTCAATATTATATCAATTACCGCTTTTCGGCTGGGAATGTTTTTTTTATATTTGAAGGTGATATAATTCGTGTATTCAATATTTTGGGTAAGAGTGATATCGTTTGAAAATTTGTTTTTATTGCATCGTAAAATAATTCATCAGAGGCTTCACAGATGTGGGTAAAAGCACCATCATCTGCATATATAGTTGTAGATCTCCTTTAAATTCAATTTTTTTCTTCTAAAAACCAATTATTAGAATATTAAATTCAAATGACATACATATTTCTATAATTCTGAACTTGTTTTGAATCACATAACAGAATATTTTGTTGTAACTAATTTAATACTTAATTTTCGTTTTTAAATTTGATATTTTTCATTTTGAGAGAACCGAACCCAGAGCACCAAACTCTCAATTTTAATTTTCAGAATCAAACCATCAAAAATTGAGAAGGTTCGCCTCCCTGCTATAAAATTTTAATTTACCATTACCACCCTCGTGATATTTGAAAAGAATATTATCCTGTGTCGATGTTGGTCAAAACAGTGTCTTTTTTAAAGTTTTTCAAGGATATTTTTCCAAAAAAAAAATATTAACCTACGTCAATTTTTCAAATTTACAAAACTAACAGAGGTTTCTAACACTTTGTTTGAATTCGAACTCTAAATGAATTCGTTTTTAATTCAAACTTTCCTCCTAGTTTCGGTTGAAGTTTTGAATACGTTTATAAGGTTGAACCGGATTCCCATATTCTGTACCCAAAAAAGTTGGTTTGCAACAATTCTTGAGATTAGCTTGCGCTTTAAATACTTTTTTCTGGTTCACATTCTGTAACGATTAAAGAATTGAACTATAATTTCAGAAATAATTCTCATTATTATGTTTTTTTTTTTTTTTTTTAGTAAATCGAAAAATTGTCTTAAAGTCGTGCATATGCTACCAATCGAACAAGATAAGACTAGATAATAATATTCGTTTTCATACATTAAGTTCAAAGTCAAAATTGAAAATACAAACGCAAGTAAAGTCAATCGAAAATATCAATGCAAGTATAGTTATAATCACTTCATATTGTATATCATATAATATATATATGTTTGTTATATTTATATTACCACGATAGCGTTGTAAAATGAAATTTGAATGGACAAAAATTACAATGCAACGTATTTTGTTGTTATTTTATTATATTTTATTGAACGGAGAAAAAGAAGAAAAAAAAAACTAAAAGATTTCAATGTCATGCGGTTGCATTGTAAACATTTAAATTTTCGATTTTGTGGAACATCGTAAAAAATATGAATGCAAAGTTATCGTCGTAACTCGTAATACTATAGCTTAACTATTAAGTACTTATTATATCTTTATAGTAAATAATCTGGGTATTCCACTATCTATATTTATAATATATGTGGATACTTTAAATTGCAACATAAATATTTAGTTCATCTGAAAAGTGCAGTTGACAATTGTTTATTTATTATTTAAGTTGACCGGACGTACAATAATAGTATAATTCATTGAAAATTATTTATTAAAATCTTTAAAAAAAAATGTTACAAACTATTTTAACTATATTGGTCGTCATTTCATCAATTATATTTCTAATTGATTATTTGGTACGATCGAAAAAAACTTATCAATTAGCAAGATCACTTCCCGGTCCAGTTATGTATCCAATTATTGGTTCTAATCAATTTACCGGATTAACTGAAGGTTAAATTTATTAATTATATTTAATATTTAAAATTTGTGTGTAAAAATAGTTTTTATGGTTTCAACTTGTTTATAATTTAAATTATGACATATCAGTGCCGTAGGTCAGCTTTGTTTTGTAGGACACACTTTAGCCAAAATAATATTAGAACTCAACCAATGAACCGCGAAAAAAAAACCGCGCTGTATGCAAATCGATGAGAGCGATGGGACAGACAGGCTTGTCAATTAATCTAACAGGTTAAGCCTGACTTTGTCTATTATACGTAGTACAGGCTTGTGACCAGGGTTCGATTCAATTATTTAAAATGAATTTTTTGATTTAGAATTTTTTCCACTAGAAATTGATTTTTTTTCTTGGGCACCAACCACGTTAATTTCGTATCTTGTGCTTTTGAATTCTTGTAGTGCTTTACTTAAACGGGTTGGCTCGCATTTTTTGACGGATAGCTACATTTTGTACTCTATCATCGTCCATGGTGTTGCTCCTACGTACAAGTTGTGTATGAGTGACTTCTAGAGGAGAGGTTTGCCGTTCCATATTTGTATCTAACTCCAAGATCAATCGAGTTTTAGTGTTACTGGAGTGTTCCATTTATCGCTCCAGTTAGAATAATCGTCGGTTGATCTTGGAGTTAGATGCAAATATGGAACGGAAAACTACTCCTCTAGAAGTCGCTCATAAACAAATTATACGTAGGATAAACTTCATGGATTATAGAGTGTAAAAGGTGTAAAATACACAGACCGGCCCATGTCGATCTCTGCGCGACCTGGTATGACTGAAGTTTAGAAGGGAGGGGGTATTCCATACCAAAACGATCAGTCAATAGCCCAACCATCTCGGATTTGAATGAAACTTTCCAAATTTTTTTATTTAATATTTTTTTTTTAGGCTTCGAATAATCGGGAACATAAAATTAGCAAAATCTCAAAAAAATCGTAGCAGACTAAATTTCAAAAAATTGTAACTGTTAATGAACGGAACAGATTTTATTCATATGCGTTGTGTTCAAAATTAATTGAATTATTAATTTATTGAAATATTATCAAAAAGTACAAATCTATCCTCAAAATGAAGCCTGTGTCATCCCCGAGAACCTATTATATTAAATTGTGATCGGGTCATTTACTGATTTCGAAAATACTAATTTTTTGTGAAAAAATGTAAAAAAAAAAAATTATTTGCGGGGAGATACTTTGCGTTTAAACTTTTTCGTATAATTGTGTGAATTGCTTAATAAAATGTATTTATTTCTAAAGCAAAGAAAATCAAGAAAATAATTAAAATGTTTCCAACATATTTTTAGAAGAATCATTTGCGTTGGCTCGTGAATATTCTAAATTATTTACAAATGGATATCGATATTGGACATTTGGCATAATGATTTACGTAATTTATTCAGCAGATTCAGTTCAGGTAGGTACTTATTTCTAAATTTCATTTCTTTCTAATTCTTTTTTTAATAAAACATTTAATTCTTAGACTATTGTTACAAATCCAAAGCACATTGAAAAAAGCTTTTCGTACAAGTTTTTGCATTCATTTGTGGGCACTGGTTTATTAACTAGTACTGGTAAGAAATGGATTCAACGTCGAAAAATGTTAACACCAGCCTTTCACTTTAATATTTTGAAGAATTTTTTGCCATCGTTCAAGTAACAATAAATAAATAAATCGAATGACTATCCAGTAAATTAATTAAAATATATTTATTTATTTTTTTAAGAAAACAAACATCATTATTAATTAACTTACTGAGAAACGAAGAACTGAATAAACCCAATGGAACAAATTTACAACAAATTATTTCACGATTCACTTTGAATACAATTTGTGGTGAGTTGCAGTAATGTGGTAAACGTACATATTAATTCACAGATAAAAAAAAGTTGTTAGAAAATTAATCATAAAATACTGTTTTTTTTTGTAGAAACCGCAATGGGTGTTAAGCTCGGAGCACATAATTCATTAGACAAATATCGGGAGCAAATTAATCAAATCGGTGAATTTCAAATAAAACGTTTAACAACGCCATGGCAATATCAAGACTTTTTTTATTACAATTTGGGATGTGGACGTCAAGAAGAAAAACTAACGAAAAAAGTTCATGAATTTACAGGCGAAATAATTGATCGTCGGCGTAAATTGTTTTTAAACAATCAGAAAGAATTTGAATTAAAACTAAATGGTGATCACGATACAAATAAGTAAGTCATTGCCAATTTGTCTTATGGCATAAACGCTATATTTAAAATTGATTTGTTGAAAACTTTATCCATTCAGATCCGATACAGACGATGAAGTGATTGTAAAACATCGTTATGCAATGCTTGACACACTTTTAATGGCCGAATGTAATGGTCAACAAATTGACAAGACCGGCATTCAAGAGGAAGTCGACACTTTTGTTTTTGAAGGATATGACACTACAATGACTGCCATTACATTTATATTATTTATGATAGCCCACCATCAAAATGTACAACAAGAATTACATCAAGAAATTAAAACGATTTTTGGTAAGAAGCATTTATTTATCCAACGAAGATTTTTGAAAAGTATTCATTTTAAATTATTTTAAAGATGAGTGCAGTGAAAATGAAGGAAATCTCGACATCCAACAATACAGCAAAATGAAGTATTTAGATTGTGTCATAAAAGAAACGTTACGACTTTATCCACCTGTACCATTTATTGGACGAGTATTAAACGAAGAAACTGTTATAGGTAAATGTTAAAAATCTTAATTAGATAGTTAAGATTTCAATTAACACCTGATATGTAAATGTTATTTACCATTAGAACATTAGACTAATAAAAACTCTTTGAACAGATGGGATCAAGCTACCAATTGGTACTACCATTCATGTGTTAGTATACGATTTGCATCGTGATCCAAAACACTTTCCCCAACCCGATGTATTCAATCCAGATCGATTTTCATTTGAAAATAGTAAACATAGACATCCATTCGCTTATATTCCGTTCAGTGCTGGACAGCGAAATTGTATTGGTAAATAATTATAAACTAAATATTATTTCATAATTTAACTTGTCAAAATTAACCAATTTTTTTTTTTTTTTTTCCATTCAGGACAAAAATTTGCAATGCTTGAATTAAAGACTGTCATTAGCAATATTTTGCTTAATTTTCATCTAGAACCTGTAACTAAAATCGAAGATTTGGTATTTAAGAGCGATTTGATTTTACGTACAAATCATCCAATTAGAATTCGGTTCAATGCACGAGATCTTTAAGTTCAAATACTCGTATATATACATACAAATATAATGGGGTGGATCGAATTTTTTTTCATACCTTCTACCATCATTTTTTTTTAGTTGCATTTGGTCTCCCGATTAACGTGTTAAAAGGATTTTGAAAATAAATGAGATCTTCGATGAGCTGTAAGCCGCTGAAGTTGTGAAAATCGCAATATTTGACCGTGTTTGAAGCATTGTATCTCTGTACCTTTACAAATAATTATGTATCTGATTTATTATGCAGATAGCGTAGGGCCATAGCTTTCAATAATATATTGGCCATTCGTAGTTTACTTGAGGTGTTGGACACTCTCAATTCTACTGTGTTATGTATTCAAATATTCAAAATATTCAAAATATTCATACATATTCAGAATATTTAGAAATATTCAGAAATATTCAGAATATTCAGAATATTCAGAATATTTAGAAATATTCAGAAATACTCAGAATATTCAAAATATTCAGAATATTCTGAATTATTCAGCGGCTTACAGCACATCGAAGATCTCATTTATTTTCAAAATTCTTTTAACACGTTAATCAGGAGACCAAATGTAACTAAAAAAATGATGGTGGAAGGTATGAAAAAAAAAACTCGATCCACCCTAATACATATATTTATATATAATATATGTTTATAATTTAATATTCTATTATTCTTTTATTTTTTTTTTGAAGAGAACTAAATGCACAGATTATAATATGCCTTTTACTTAAGAATAAATATTATTATCTTTATAATGGTGTAAAAAAAAATTTTGATACCAAACTATTCCGAAACGATTTTTTTTTCACAAAATATACCGAAAATGTTGTTTTATTCAACGGTACATCCATACTTCATTGCCATTTAAAAAATAAACTGTTTTGATGATTTTTTTATTTATGCGATTTTTTCCATTTTTTTTTTCATAAGTGGTGTCGATACTGTATGTAAGACCAGCGCTTCATATAAACGGCTGGTGTAAAAAAAAATCGTCGACACCAAAATTCTCTGAAATTTTTTTTTTTTTCACAAAATATACCGAAAATGTTGTTTTATTCAACGGTACATCCATACTTCATTGCCATTTAAAGAATAAACAATTTTGGTGATATTTTTGTTTATGCGATTTTTTCCATTTTTTTTTCATAAGTGGTGTCGATACTGTATGTAAGACCAGCGCTTCATATAAGCGGCTCGTAAAAAAAAAAATCGTCGACACCAAAATTTTTTGAAATTTTTTTTTTTTCACAAAATATACTGAAAATGTTGTTTTGTT
>JAABKK020057660.1:0-10479 GCA_011634745.2 Catotricha subobsoleta
ACATGTTTAATCTATACTTCAGATATCATTAAAATGTCTAGTAATAAAATTTAAATCCATAGAAGCGGTACTCGACCTATAATATGAAATTCATCATTATTCAGCTCAAATAATAATCATACTTATTTAACATAATTGTGCAGTTTCGTGATTTCGATTGTTTTTCACGTTTCTTATTGTATCGTTTTATTGTTAAAACATTTATAAAAAACTTTTGGTGATAAATTTGTAAGTATTTTTATCGTGTTTTAAATGTGTAAAAATAATGAATAAATACATTTTATTTTTCAATTATTTTATTTAATACTATTTTTGAAATGAGTTGTAAAATAAGAATATGAATTTAATTTCAGAAACCCATTTTACCAATAATTTATATGATGAGAAAAAAAAGTCTATAACAAAGAAAAAAATATTGTCTGATGATAATTAATTAGTTAAATAATTAATTAATTAATGATTTAAGATTATTATTATTAATTTTATGAAGTTAATAATAATAGAAATTAAAAACAAAAAGATATTTAATTAAAAAGCAAAAATGTTTCATATTTCCATAAAATTTCTGACAAATTCTTTTCACTGACTTTTACAAAAACATTTATTCCGCAATATTATTTATTTACAAAGCAAATATTTTTACGTTTTGTTATTTTATTTATCGATAATTTTTATTAGTTTCTCTATGAACTTTAAAAAAAAAATCATATAGCATTTTCATAAATGCAATGGTTCACCCAGAACTTCCAGAATTGCAACCTTTGGGAGAGCGCATAAAAAAATTCAAAATACTTTAGAAACGTATTTTTCTAAAGTAATATTTTTTTTTAATTTGATAATAAAAATAAATAAATGCTTGAAATTTAACAGATGTAAATGCTTTCAGATAATATTTTTGAAATTATCTGAATTTATAATATATATTTTTCATCTTCAATTTAGATTGGCCGAAAACTTGGTATGTTATCTATCAATTTAGCTAAATGAGTATTGATTTTAATAATAAGTTACTATTAATTACTTTGGTTTAGTCTAATTGTTTATTAATTAAGCAATTGATAAATTGGATTGATCTATGCTCATCAAAAGTTCATACATAACAATTAAAGTAAGTCGCAAAATGTTAACATTCGTACATGTACTTGTGTACATCATATATAATTTTTATTGATTTAATTATTCTGCACCAGCTGAACTATCTTGAGTTATATTTGAATCTAAACTTGCACAATCAGATTCTTGTTCTTGATTACCACTGTAATTGGCTGCCTCTTGTAATCGCATTAACATGTTTAACTAAAGTAAAATATAAATATTTTGTTATATTATAACTATAAGGAGCAGGAAGATAATTGAATTGATGGAGGTAAAAAATAAAAATCACCCACCAAAGGATCCTGAGAATCACAACCTCCAGCAACGCCACCTTCTAATCCGACATCTTCAGCATTAATTTGTCGTAATGGAGGTATTGAAGCAGCACCATTAACCAATAACCATGGATAAGTATCTCGAATAAATGTGGTCGGATCAACCCAAGCCCCACCACGTCTGCCATACAGTTGTACACCTTCGCGTACAGCTTCTACCAAATATGGTGCCAAATGATAGTTCCATACATCTGTAAACCAAACCTGTGAATCAGTCAAATCCAATGGACAAGACAAAAATAAACGTGGTCCGATTGTAACATCACTGGAACTATGAGTTTCTAAGAAACGATTAATGTGTTGCCAGACAGTTGGAAGCCACGAAAATACAGTTGCTAATAGCGGTTGAGCTGTATGTGTACTTAGTTCCAAGGAATAAAGGCGACGTCTTAAATATCGTGCTAGAAATCCTTTGACTGGTTCCATGTGATTGGCAGTTAAAACCCACCGAAAATTATGATGTAATTGTAAATTGGTTGTATTACATGTAGCTTGTGACATTGTACCAATAATGCATGGTAGTTTGGCTGCTGGTCCTGCACTAAGTAGTACTTGAAATACATCGCCTAATGCTGAAGCATGATGTAAATTGTCTAAAATAATCACAGACGGAAGTTCAGATGCACCATTTGACATCGAAGCTTGTTCGGCGATATGGCCTAAATATTGCCGTAGTTCTTTTGACGATTTATGGTCGACACTGCGCAAGAAAATTTTAATTTTTTGTTTTTATTTAAAATTATATTGAGTATCATATCTCTAGGAATTTTTAAATTGACTTACTTGAAGGTGGCAATTGCTTCTGCTGGATTCCCACGTTGCGATCTTGTAACTAAGAATTCTGCTAATTTTCTAGCCAAATATGACTTTCCAGTTCCACTTGGGCCACATAATATCAATCGACGATGCTCCGTCAACAGACTAATGTAACGATGGACAATACTTCTTGGTATTAAACTATCAAAAGCTAAGCTGCCTACGCCTTGTAAGCAAATGTACAATGATTTAACATTGCCAATAATGTATCCACAGGGCAATAGCTCAGGAAATCCAATCTCCGGTCCACGCTTAGCATCACCCAAATGATACGATGTTATTGAATCTGTATTCAATCCTAAATTCGTACCCGGATCAATTCTTGCAACGTAATCTTTAAATGTTTTTCTAACAATATAATCTAAATTTTGCCATGTTGTTTTGCCCGAAATATAAGTGAAGGCAATGATGAATTCATTTTGATTGGTACTAGCACTACCAATAAATGATTTATGTTTATTATCAAAACCATTTTCTTGAATATCATTTAATTTTGATGTTGAGTAATAATGATCGGAATCATGAATATCTTCTGCGTATTTTAAAAACGATTCTGGTTGACCTAAATAGACGACGATTGATATTTTTTTCCCATCCGTATGATCATCAGGAACATCTTCGGCTGGCGTAAATAAATGTTCTGAACTAATTCCATCTAAGGCTGAAGATGGTGGAGTTAATTCAGCATGCCGTGTTGGACTGTTTAGTTCACCTGAAGGTGCTGGAGCTGGTGGAATGTTTTCTTCCTCTGTTTCATCTAAGCCTTTCGGCAATTCTAATGGCTAAAATACGGAATAATTAAAAACACATAAAATTTATTAATTCTGTGATATAAACTTTTAAATTACTAAACTAACCGGTCTTAAATTTCCATCAGCTAAACTGTAACGTCTAGGCTCTCCTAATGAATTTGGACTAACAGGACCACCACCCAGCGATACTTCACTGCCAGCTAATGATCGACTAGTAACTAATTTTTGCAGTCTTGCATTATTTTGTTTCAGATTCATCATTTCTTGTTGCATTTTACTAACAGTGTCTTTTAAACTTTCTAACTGTGATGCAGAACTAAGTGCCTCCAAACGAATATCTGTTAAAACCAGTTCTTTTTCTCGTAATTGCTTTTTCAAATCTTCAACAATTGGATTTCCTTCCCCATCTAAGGCATCAAGAGGTTTTGCATTTTCGATAACAGTAACCATTCGATGTGGACTACTTTTTATGGGTGATGCTGGCGGTAAAGTTGAATCAGCCGAAGAATTTAAATTAGATTGATTTGATGGTGTTTGATCTAGGGTACTTGCTGTGCTAACATATCGATTTGTTTTAGATATTTTTGCATTACGAGAAAATGCTTTTTTGAATGACGTACGTAGCCATCCCGTCTTCTTCTTTTTATCTTGAGCTGAGCAACCTGAACTAAGTGAATTTAACGAACACATTGAATCGGAACTGTGATGTCTCTGCATTAGAGCATTAGATGTTGGTGGCGGGGTTGCCTCAACTGAACCTACCGCTGTAGATATTCGATTGTTGGCCTGTTCACTACCCATACTTTGCATATGTGCACTTGTAAGGCCAGCTTGCACTGATTGCTTACGAAGTAATTCAATTGTTTGACGCATTTCAGTTAGTTCACTCTCCTTACGATCAGATGTTGCCGATAAATGCTGTAGCCGCTGTGTCATATTTGATAGATTTTGCTCAAAAGCTGCAACTATATGAGCCTGAAATTAGAAAAACAGAAGAAAAAGCATTAATTTAAAACGATATAAATATTCTTATAAATTGGTGATTGACTAAATTTTTTCTTCACGGAATATTGATTATTCTCAAATAATATATTTTGGTTTTTCAATTCTTTCAAGCATGATATTGTGGCAACAAATATGAGAACACATATATTTTGTTCATATTCTTTGTTTGTCGTGTGCATTGAAATAAATTGATTTACAAAGTTTTCTGAAAAAGAACAGAAGTGTTAAATTACAAATTAAAATCAATTCTATTCATCTGTACATTTGAACCCAATATTATTTTGAAACATCCGGTATTGCCTATGTTTCGTATACAAAATAAAATTGTAAAACATATCGATTTTATTTTAATTTTTTATAAATTATAAATTTGTATTTATTTTTAACACACATCAGCAAATTCACAAATCAACGTGTTAAATCAGTAAATCAATAAATTGAATGAAAAAGAATTTTGAACAAATTTATGTAATTGTTAGCAGGTTAAATTATACAATTTTAACACGTGAATATGTCAAAGGGATCGACAATAATAAATTGCATGTTTTAGTTCTGAATAATATGAACAGTATTAATCATTTCTATTTGTATTTTCTATTTGTGTTCTAAAGCTTTTCTAATCAACGATGTTTCACACATTGTAATGTTAATTTTATAATATGCAATAGAGATTAAATTGTATGGATTCGTATTTGTATAATTATATTTTCATTCTAATCTAAATACAGGTGAAATATCAATTATAGTAGAAGGTTATACTTAGTTTTGTTTCAGGTCAAAGTACGTGACGTTATAATGCTATTTCTCCGACAATTTAAAATTACGTAGTTTAGTAAGCTAGAATTTTACGGAATATTTCTATGTCTGCATCAAGCGTCACTACGTCTCCCAAAAGAAAAACAGTTTGAGGAGAAATACTATTTTAATTGTATGTAGATTTTATTTGAAATCAATACAATATTCAGAATTTATTCATTTAAAAAGACCTCGACTTTTTTTTATGTTGAAATGTTTATCTTTTTAAGTATTATTTGAAATTTAAAGCAATGCTTAATAAACGGAACAGAATAGTTGTGAAAATAAAATAAAACGTATACAAATACATGTCAATTAAATTTAAATTTATGCAAATGGGTCTATCAATTTCGTTGGTATGTAAGTACTTACCAACCCAAATTTATGTTAAATTGAAAAAAAAAAAAGAAATCTTCAATGAACTGTGTGAAAAATATGAGTATAAAATTTGATGGGATAGATTTTTAAGTAACAATTTAACGATTCCTCTTTTCTAGTTGGATTTTTTTTTTTTTTTAAATACAATTTGTAAACATACAAATATCGATTTATTTTTAAGCTATATTTTGAAACAATATTTTAAATGTAAAGCATATTACAAGACGTTGTAACATCTAGAAATTTAAAAACACAATCAATTGAAGAAATTTGGTATGTAGTTTTTATTTAATCTAAATCAGATCCAATATGTATATGTTCAATTGACCCTGTCTATTTTCTGTACTTAAATCTAAGTAAGTAAATAACAAAAGAGAAAATTGACTGAATATTAATAATAATTAATAGAATATTTTCGTAAATGTTGAACACCAAATTATCATGAATAAGCATTTGCAAACATAATAATAGAAGATTTACGTAATTCCAAATATGGTCAGCACAAATCATGTCAAAAAAATTGATTGAATAAAAAAATTATTTATTAAATTGAGAATAAAAGAACAACTAGTGATGGTTGCTAAATAATATTTAGATTTAGCTTAAGTACATTTGAATAATATAATTTTTTTATTTTAATATGTATTTGATGTTATGATTCAGCACGCGATTATTTACGTAGATATTTTTGAAGAATTATTTCTTAGTTGTAGGTAATGTTCTAAATTAACTAATGTTAATGTCCTTGTGATAGCGTTGATACGCTCCAGTGGCCCTCATAACAATTTTTACCGTTGTTCATATATACATCTAATGCCCCTGTCAACGCTCACGCACAAACAATATATACGCTAATAAATCACAACAAAATTTTATAATAAGTGACTTTTGCATATTTAAATGCTTTCCATTATTATGCTTCTGGCTTTCTTTTATAATATTATTTGTGATCATTGATTGAGTTGATAGGTGAACAGTTATTATATATGAAACTCTTTTTTATTTTCTGGTAAGTAACGAGATTCTTGATTTCTTTTCACATCATTGAGCAAGTTATATTTCTATTGATCATAATTCACTCCATTATTCTGTATTCTGTATTTTGCTTAGTTTGGATAAGAATAAATTCATACGATGGAACATAATACATATAATATAATTTGTATGAACATCAATATACAAAAACCACATGCTATATAAAGTTAAAATAGGTTCTATAAAACATAAGAGATACAATAATATTATAGAAAGTGCATTGACTCCAATTACGTATTCTCTTTCTCGTCATCGCTATTACAGTTTGGTTTGTAAGACATTATGGAAACACAATTACATCTACGAGAATATATTTATAATAAACAAAGAGTTAGAAAACGTTCATAATGAAAATAACCAACAGGAGTACATTTAGAGATCACGTCTAGCATTAATTATTTTCAAGAAAGTACAATGAAGGAGTGAAACAATTTCTGCACAAATAGCTTTTAAACATAAAAAAGATGAAACCATATGATATATGAGTTTTAAAGCTAAAAAGAGGAAACCATATGACAAATACTTAATTTCAAATACAATGCGAATTGCCCTTGTATATGATATCTCGTCTCCTCCAACTCCAAGCATTCTAATTATAATTATATTTATATATATACGAGTATATATTTATAAAGGGATTACTACTTAAATTTTGATTCGAATTTTTAAAAAAATTCGATTTGAAAATACAAATAAGGCAATAATTATTTGTGTAAAGTAAATTATTTATTCATATATGCGAGATTGCAAACAATAACTTAAGAATTGATTATTTATAATTCATGATATTTTATTTGGAAACAGAATAACTGCCAATATGTATGTATATGGCAAGTATTTCATTAATTAAGAAGCCACATATTATATTATGCAATGCATGCCCGATGGTAGGTAGATAGATATAAACAAACTATCAGACAAATTGTCAACACTGTCTGCAGATATTCGATAATAGAGACATGAAACAAAGTTGTTTCTTTTGTAAAAAAAAAAAAAAAAAGATAATAAAATGCTTTTATGACAAGCTGTGTAACTGCATTGTACTAAAAACAGATTGTAAAAATAATAAAATCCACAATTGTGGATGTTTTAAAGATAATAGATACCTTTTAACAATACTAAAGAAGTTTTTACTTATATGCAACTATAAAGTTAAAAGTATTTTGGAATAAATAGATTTTGTAGTTTTATTGCATTTATTAATTTGTTTGACAGGTTCAATATTTCGTTGGAATATTTTACACGTTCGACTATTATTCCAAGATTGGCTTGGATACCTCGCGAAGATTCAAAATTCGTATATTTGGATCAAACCCTGGTAAATTGTTATACCTTCCAGAGTATACTTTATAAAGGAAACATTGAAACACTTATACCTCGGTAATGTATACTCATAGAAAAATTATATTTCCATTGATATACCTTGCAAACTATTCTTTTCTATATACTACGTGATTTATATAAAACGTTTATTTTGAATGAAATTATACCTTAGATATAGATATACACTTGTCCAATGTTTACTTTATAAAGTATATGTTGGAAAGCATATCGTATTTTCAGTAGGGAAATCACTGAATTTGGATTACTTAATGTCACCACGTTCAATGAGAGTGATAACTTAATTTATAATTATACCCAAAAAGACAATTTTTAACTCGTCGAAAGTTATCCAAAATTATCTTGGATTAATAATCGAACACGCCTATTGGAGACACATTAGTTAGGTTAAATTAGGTGAAATTGTATTCTAGAAAATAACAAGAAAGACTATTAAAATTGGATTAGTATCTAATTTATTTATATGCACTACATGTATATTGTAGAGGCCCGGTCTCCATTCGGCCATTAGTTCCCGAGATTATGAGGTCCGGTCGCTATCCGGCTACATGTTCCCGAAATTAGGAAGGGGACAGACAAAAAAATAAAACCTATAATGGACTTTCATGTTCCACATATGGTGCATAAAAACATCCAAAAGAATTTGAATTGGATTGGTTCCAGAAAAGGCTCATGTTGAAAAATTCCCTTGTATTAAAAAACAATGTAAAGTAAGTTCTTTTTCCAAACGAACAATTCTATAATGCAACGATGAATTCCATTCATTAATAATTATTATTTATTTGAAATGTTTGACTATAAAATTATGGTTTCTTCAATCATATGATCAAATACCGAAAAATGTTTCAAACAACTTGTTTTAATTTTAATAAGAGCTCGAATATTTTTATCAACTATAGGAACAAGTATTTTGTATGAATAATGCCTAGCTTAATCTTATAAATTTACAAGAAAAGAACTAAAAAGAATGATTATTGATTATTTATTACATAAATTTTGAACAAACAGAATCTTAACCATTAATTAAAAAAAAAACTGAATGAATTCAATAATTTCTGAATAAACCGTCGAATCGTTCCGCCCATATAAAACGTAAAGAGAATCAAACAAAACAAACAAAACTAAAATATTCTATTTAATAAAAATTATAATTTATTCGTTCATCAATAATTATTTAATAAAATAATAAAGCCATTGCGAGGTCAAGTATTTAAATTCAATAAAAACATTTTTAATAATGAATAAAAACGAAAAAAAAAAAAAAAATTGAAATAGTGTGTTTTTTTTTTAGTTTCTTTTGTATTACGCCGTAGATACCTTTGGAACCGCAATCGGCAGCATTATTATTCAATAAATAAACGTAGGTATTATGTTCATCTAGAGCACATTCTTCTGAGAATAAATTATTTGAAAATCATTTATCAGCTATAACTATAAAGAATTACTAAATGAGACACTTGCTGCCAGCATTCTGTTTAGAATTTAATTATGTATATTTATTTAATTTTATGATCGACGCGACAGTATAATATTTTCTTATATTTTAACTGTGAAATGCAAAGCAAAGCATTAACAGATACATCATTTTAGTCATCACTAAAAATCATATTATTAATTTATTTATTTATATATATATGATATTCTCATATTCGCTATTTGTAGTCACTACAAAATTATTTGAAGGAAGGTATAATTAGACATCATTGAGATCAATTACTATAGTATAAAATCGCCTACATTGCAATTAATGAAATGACATCCAGATATATTTTGTGCGGTTAGTGGTGTCATCGTATTTAAGAAGAAATTCATTTCAGTCCCTACGCATTTGAATACGATGACTTTGCTATCACATTTATATCTTTATCATGTCATTACGTTTACGTTATTAGAATATAATTATGATATGGGATTGCATTGCATTTAATTTAATTTATTTTATTCATAGTTTTTCAAAAATAGTTTTATGCGATTTTGATAAGCGATTCAGGAATAAATATGAATTTATTTAATTTTTTTTTTAATTAAATTTAAGTAACTTCAGGAAACTGTGATCAATTTATTGACGTTTTATTTCTACAATCGTTTCGAAAATAAATTCATTTCTACGGTTTTCAAACATTTTATTACAAATTGAACGTTTAAAACGTTCTTGAACATTTATCAGCCAATGTAAAAAAAAATTCACAGTTAACTGAATTAAAAGATATTAGGCGTCTTTGAACAATGATTTTATTGTCATTTTAGATTAAGTTTATGACAAGTTTTGGTAAATTTCATGTAAAAGCAATTTTTATATTCTTTGACAGATATTTAGTATTGGGTACAGATCCCAATCTAATCTAATGAATAATCTAAAAATATATCAGATTGTGATCTACATTAGATCGTTTTGATAATAGATTCTATTTATTTTGTTTTGATCATTTTCTAAAAAATAGTAAAAAATCAGATCGATTTTATTTTAAATATGGAATGTCAATAATTATTGTTAATTTCACATAAATTTAAATATATCTCTAAATAATAATGTCAGTTGCTAAAAAATTTACTATAATTGTATAGCACAATAATGTAATATGTTTAAACAAAATACTTAATGAATAAATAATTATTGTTCATAAAAATATGCATTGCATAAGCATACCTAATATATTAATTTAATAATTTACAATATTGAAATTTCATATAAAAGCAAAAGGGTCCACAAAATATTATGTAACTATTTTCAATATTTATATTTTTATAATAAGGTTATTCACTTAATAGTTTACTCTCGTAAATAGCGTAAACCACGTAAAGTCTATTTTTTATATATGTAAATTAGGGCGGCCATCCAATGTATGGGGAAAAAAATTGGGTCTTAGATTTTAGGTCTCAGGGTCTAATTTTGTTCCTTAGAATATAAAACTACTATTTTTTTCATT
>JAABKK020057661.1:0-10478 GCA_011634745.2 Catotricha subobsoleta
GGAGTGTAATTCAATCAATGTATGTAACCACCCTCGATAAATCCGACGCTCCAAAGCAACATTATGTTTATTAATTAAATTGGAAATAAGCAACATTATGTTTATTAATTAAATTGGAAAATAATTAAAATAAAATTATTATAAATTATTTAAATGAAATTTGTCCTATTATCTATACATATTTTTAAGATTGTTTCGAGAATATTATCACAGTAAAATGGTTGTCTTCAGTATGATCACATCTTTTTAAAAAGTATTTTTAAACGACAGTTTTTCAGCAATTCAAATTCATAATAATATCAGAATAATCAGTATTCTTAAATATTAGAAAACTGCTATTATTCTTTGCAGTATTTTATTAGTAATTGTTAAAGTGAAAATATGTATTGTTAAATATGTCATGATGTGTGTACATGATTTTTTTTTATTGTAAAACATTTAAGATTATAAAAATATGCATATTAGAAAAAGATAAAACGGTCTCTATTAAGTCTTCTGAACGTTTTTTAGCAAAGCAAACAGCGAATAAGCCGTCCTAACAATCTGAAAATTAATATTATTTAATAGTTAAATAAATTACTTTAGCATTCAATATTTAAATACGAACCGAGAGAAATGTAGGCAAACTTAGAATAAACAATCCGCCAGCAAGTGTTGTTATCGGTTTGAATGTTCTTTCGATAAAAATTGTGACTGATTTCTTATATTTTTCATTCTTGTCAATCCAATTCGATTTATAAATATCTGTAGTTAAACTCTTACTTTTTTCCATCACAACGCTTCCATAATAGCATGGAATGAATATCTCAATAATCATGCACACAAAGTACACGATTATAAACATGAATTTTGCAAAATCTGATGGGCTAACCTGTAAACAACGGATTATAAAATTTTATACTAATAAAATGAAAATAATCAATTTGATTCATTTCAATGCTTTATAAATATGACTTTACCACAGATAATTGAAAAGCACAAGTGCATAAAACTAAGCCACTAACTCCAAATTGAACTAAATATGCAATATTTAAAATGTTTTCCAATAATTTTGAATATCTATAAATAATAATAATAATTATTATTAAATTGTTGAACATATATTTATTATTAAAAAGATAATAAAAAGATTTATCGTTTAAAAAATAGTACATAGAAATATATTATATGGTTCAATCATATGTATATGGGCATATGGCTAATTCCACGGAGAGAGTAAAGTGTGAAACCAAAAAGACTATTTTTGGATAATTTACTGCTCTGAACCAAAGGAGTTACAAGACTTATTGATCCTGTTTTAGAAATCTGACATTCCATATTTTTAAACGCCGGGTCAACTATATCTGTGACTGTTTTGGGATATGCATTTATGATTTATCCTAAAATGATTTTCAAAATATTTTAAAAAATCGCACGTTTATATAGAAAATCATGTTTGGAGCATTTTGAATAATTTATATCTATGTGCGCTTTGGAAAACATATTTGTATATGAATTTCTATCAGCTTGATGACTTTTCATCGATAAAAGTTTTTCATAGAGTTCTTCACATTACATTTTTACGTTTTCCTGTGGAATTGACCATATATAACTGAACATTTTAATTGAATTGTAAAAAATGTTATTATTTCACTTATTATAAAAATTTATTATTAAATTTTAAAATGTCTTATTCGGTATATCTTTTTATTTGTTCTATTATATATCTCAGTTACAAACCTTATGCAAACTTCGTACGTCTTTGCACAATCTCGTAACTGATAATCAAATTTTGTTATGTTTTTCGTTGTAATAAAATCTCTATCTTCCTTTGTGATATAAATATCATTATCGTATTCATTATCAAGTTTACCAAGCTGTTTCAAACGATATCCCAACACATCAATATGTCCACCCAAAATATGATTTAAAATAACGCCGTATGTATCAGCAGAAGCATCAAGCACACAAATACAAAAATTTGAAAATGCTTGATATATTAAAACGATTAAATATATTTTTGGATTTCTAGCAAATTCATATGGATACAGTAATGTTGATGACCATAAAATTTGATCTTTACTTGACCAAAAGATTTGTGATGCCAAACATGACCATGCGGCTAAATAAGCAATCATAAAAATATTATATAATCTCCGTGAATCTTTAAATATCGAGTTGAATGCATTTTCGTCGTTTTTTGTTTTAATCTTGCTGTCCATTTCTTTTAGTAGGTCGAATAGTTCCATTAATTTTGATTTGTTAACATAAACATTTATACCTTTAATACCAGCCATTGCCAATGAACTTGTTATAACTAAATTATCAACAATTTGATTCATTGAATTTACAAATATAACGCACAGGCCTAATGACAATGGAAATCCAATGCATACAAGACCAATAAAGAAAAATGAGTAAATCGTATACCAAAATGATGGTTTATCTGGAGGCCATAAACCAAATGCTTTATACACCATAATATGATATCGAAGTACTTTTAATGAATCCATATAGTTTTAGCTATATTCAATCAAATGCTTAAAAGAAACTAGTAGCATGTTTGTTAAAATATCTGTATTTATATAAATTTTAATTCTGATAAAATACACAACAACATTTCCAATTATAAATTTTAATTAAGTTGAATTCCCCAAATGAAAATGTTGGTTACTTAAATGACAAATTCCAATTAGTTAAAAATTATAGGTACAACGGAAACAATTTTGACTAAAGTAAAGTTTTTAATGAATTTTGTTAATAAGCTTTAACAATTTTTTGTTTTTTTTAGAAAGATACTGCAATCATTCAGAATTATCTTGTGGAAATTAATAAATCTAGAGGGCAATATTTAAAATACCGAGGAATTACAAGGTATTAAATTCAAAAATTGCTTAACGCTAAATATTGAATATATCATAAGAATAGAAATTAAGCAAATAATTAAACACACAGAAAACTCAACTCATTATTAAATATATTGTACATAATTACTATTAACAAAAACTTCTTTGGAATTCCAAAACAAATTAGAATATTTTTTTTTTTTTGATGAAAATAATTGGTAAAACTTTTGTTTGTTTTCATTTAAATTTTAACATAAACTATTTATAAAACAAATGACGAAGAGAAACTATGGTAATTATTTTCGTGAATGAATTATGATAATTATGTTCAAAACACTAATCACGCATAGATTTGAGTCAGCCTATTTAATAAAAAGTTTCAAAAATATTTAAAACAAATTCAAACTTTTTGTTTCTCAATGATGCGTGATTGTACATTTTTTCAACGCATAAATTTAAATTTGCTTTTTAACTGGAATGATACCTATTACATGACATTGAAAAAGCTTTTGATTCAGTTTGGCATAAGGCCGGTCTTTGCCAGGCGCTATTCAAGCGAATTGTTTTAGAAAAATGCTGCTTGCTTTAATTTGAATCTCTTTGCCAGGTAATAAAATTAGGCTGCTTATTTCATGTTTTTCGAGATGAACAAATACCTACGATTGTGTTTGTTTGTATATTATAGTTTATTATTAAATTTTGGCAAAGATATTCAAATTAAAACAGTTCGCTTGAAAAAAACAAACCGCTTAAAAAGCGCCTGGCAAAAGCCGGCTTAAAGGACTTATTTACAAATTTAAAAATTATAATATACCATTTTATATAATAAAGCTAATTAAATCGTTTCTGACAGATCGCTTGTTTTCGGTATTTATTCATGGTGCTTATTTTGAATATAAAAAAATTCCAGCTGGCGTTCCACAAGGTTCAGTTCTTTCACCTTTATTGTATATATATTTCGGATTTAAAATGTCCTGAAGATCGTGATGCTGATGATATCCAGAAACGCTTTTTTCGCAAAGATCATATGGCTGAACTTTTTACAACATATACGAAAACTTTACCGTATAATTGTCTAATATGCAATCGAGGTTTTCAACGATAAATTGCAATGCGTGGTCAACTGCTCATTTCCAAAATGAACATGTTGGCCAACATGATTTAGTGAATACATGTCCATCAGGTATATTGGTATTGTCTAAACATTCAGACATTATAATTAAAAGATTACAGAAAGCTATATCATTAATCAATAAATACTTTGTGAAATGGAAAATAAAAATGAATAATCTTACAACACAAGCCATAATATTTCCTTTTAATAAATCTGTGAAGAGAAATCCTACTATCAAATTAGAATTGAATGGAGCTGAAATATAGCTTTCAAATAAGGTCAAAAATCTGGGAATTACATATGACAAAAAATTAAACTTTAGTGATCATGTTAAAATAACTCAATAAAAAGCTGCAAAATCTACCAGATCATTATATCCGATGGTAGCGAGAAGTTCTGAACTTTCAATTATTAATAAAATTATTTAAATTTAAATTATATTTTTATTAATAATTGAAAGTTCAGAATTTCTCGCTAACATCGGATATAATGTAATGTAAAGTTCAACACAACGTTCAATGTCTGTGTCAAAATTGAAATGAATATTTAAGACCATGCAGATAGTAATTGTTGCCTTTGAAATTAACCATTAACATCGAAATCATTGCGTTGACCCACTCGTTGTATTTCGTACGATTTTCATTTCATTTAGTACTATGCTAGAGTACGACGAAGACACGAATCAAATAATATTAATCTCATTGTACTGAATCGCTCGCACGAGTGAGTAAGAACAGTTCCGCGTGCGGCTATTTACGAGTGAGTCAGGAATTGAGCCCCTGAATCGTTCGCACGAGAGAGTACGGAAAAGTTTCGCATACGGATATTTACGAGTGATTCGGGAATTGAGCCCCTGATATTCATATTTCTTTGATAAACGGTTTTCTTATAGTAAACAAAAAAAAACATTAATTTTAATTCTGATAGTGTAAAATTTACTACAAATATATCCAGTATATTATTTAAAAATAACATAAAATAAGAAATGGTGATTAATTATTATTTTCATCTAAACGAAGTCTTTTTCCTTTTATAATATGCATCAATTTTTGACTCATTATATTCGTTGTGTAAATGTACAAAAATAACTCTGGTGCATTAACATCACATTTATTTAAGATTTAGAGAGTCATTGAAATCGATTAAAGCTTAATTTTTCTGGACATTTTTTAATAAAGCAAATAGGGAGTATGCAACCCGAATAATCTGAAAAAATAATTTATATTTAAATAAATTATATTTAACAAAACAGAAATTAGAATTACCGAAAGAAATGTGGGTAAACTTAATAGAAATAAACCTCCAGCAAAAGTTGTGATTGGTTTGAAAGTTCGCTCTACAAAAATCGTAAACGATTTCTTATATTTTTCACTTTTGTCGATCCAATTTGATTTATAAATATCTGTAGTTAAACTTTTACTTTTCTCCATAACAATACTTCCATAATAACAAGGTATATATATTTCAAAAATCATGCATCCAAAATATACAACAATAAATATGAATTTAGCAAAATCGGATGGGCTGACCTGAAACAAATTTATCGAAAATTTATCATAATTTACTCTAAATTAAAAATAAATCATTAAAAGTATAAAAAATCTATTCATGATAAAGCAACATTTTTGTTTCTTCTTAATTACCACAGATAGCTGAAATGCACACGTACAAAGTACTAGTCCACTAACTCCAAATTGAAATAATAATGCGACGTTTAAAATTTCTTCCAACAATTTGGAATATCTGGAAAAATAATAATAATTTGCTACAAACTGACTTTTTAGTTAAAATTCGCTATTGCCAATGAACCAAATTAGGAATCTATTATATTTAATGATTGCGGCAGATAAGAATTAACGTAATATTAAAATTATTGTTTGTAATAATCTCTAATTTTTAATAATTAAATGATATATACAAATAATTTTGGAAATATATTTTATAAATTTTGAAACTATAAAAATTAAAAGTTAACAAATTAAATTAATTAATAATTCACATTTTTAGCCATTCTTATTTCCGATTTCAATATTTTTTATCAATCTTTGGATTGCTGACATCTTTGGCATTGTCGACATTCTAACAGGTCAAAATTTCGGCGTCAACAATTGAATTGATGACATGGAATTGTCTACACGAACATCCTAGAAAAACAAGCTGCCAATGGATTGGTACACGATTAACAAAAAAATAAAAAATAACAAAGCAATACTTGATTTCAAAAAAAAAAAAAAAATAACACAATTAATCAATTCATTGAAATTAAACCCAGTGGTCATTTCAACGACTATCTAGATACGTGTTTGTCAGACAATTTAAAATTAACTTAATTCTTAATTATTATTTTTTAAACAGTCCCTCTGAATCTTTAATAAAATGATAACAAAAATATACCTCAAACAGATTTCGTAGGTTACTGCACAATCCTGTAGTTGATAATCAAATTTCGTGACATTTTTCTTCTTCATAATATTCATGTCCTCCATTATAATATGGATATCAATATCGCGGTCATCAGTGCCAAGAGTTCTTAAATGATAGCCTAGCACATCGATATGACCTCCCAAAATATGATTTAAAATGATTCCATATGTATCAGACGTAGCATCAAGAACGCAAATAAAGAAATTTGAGATCCCTTGATAGATTAAGCCAATGTGAAAAATTGTTTGATTTTTAGCAAACTCATATGGAAACAATGAAGTGGATGCCCACAAGATTTTATCTCTACTAGCGAAAACAACTTGTATTGCTACACATAACCATGCAATCAAATAGCCAACCATAAATAACATGAATAAGCCCCATGAATCTTTATAAATTGGAATGAACGAATCTCTATCTTTCTTAGTTTTTATTTTACTGTCCATTTGATCTAACATTACGAATAGGTCAAGTAATTTTGATTTATTAAAATATACATTTATACATTTGATAACACACATCGCCACGGAGCTTGTTATTATTAAATGATCAACGATCTGATCAACTGAATTTACAAATAATACACAAATGACCTGAGAGAATGGAAATCCAATGCCCACGGTAGCAAAAAAGAAAAGTGTTAATAATCCATACAAAATAGATGTCTCTTCTGGTGGCCAGATACCGATTAACTTAAATATAATTATATGATATTTCAGTGCTTTTATTGAATCCATTTTTATTGTTTTTTTTTTATCACAACAAATTGACAATAGAATGATTTGATACCTAAAATAATACTAAGAGCATTATTGAGAAAGCTGTTCTATTTAAATAAACTAAAATTAAGTTGAAATACCGACACCATTTTTTTATTTTTAATTGTTGTTTAGGAATGCCGTAGGCTTTGTAAAATGTATGATAAATATTTAACAGGTAGTAACACATGTAGTATCTCCAATAGACCACACATTCTGGTATCATTAAGTTATTTATTTATTGTTTAATTAAGAACTACTGAAGCTCATTAGCTCTTTAAAATTCTTAGCAAAATATAACTATAAAATTCAAATTCAAATATGTACTATTGAATATAAAAGTCCATCATGCAATATCATTATAACTAAAAAAAAGAGGGGAATTCAACCTAAAAGCAATTAATTCTTGTTAACAAATTTAGGACTTGCTATCAGTATTACTTCTAAAATTTAGATTTGTGTTTTTTTTATGGTAGTTTTATTTGTCGCGTCCATGAATAATTTAGTTTATAATTTCTGGGGAGTGATCGTCACATTAAAGCAACTGTGAATTAAAAATAATAAGTACTTTTCAAATATCTATTCTATAAAGTTTGGGGCGTATTTAATGCAGAACGGCAGTAGAATTATCGAACGCCAAGTTAAAACACTTTTACAAAAAATATTTAAAGAGAATCGGTTATAAAAGTTATTACCAGGTACAGGATTTAATGATTTGTAAATTCATAATGGATAGCATTTATTTAAAAAGCAAAAAAGAAAATAGTCTTGTGAATTCTGGGTAAAAATTAAACTTTCAGCAAAATCTGAATAGAAACAAAAGGTAGAAAAATTAGTAGGTATTGAATTTAATCATAACTAACGGAATCGGCGTTTTAATACTATTTTCTCACACTTCAAAGTTTATTATTCGGAAAGTTTAATATTTACTTAACCAAAGTTATATCGTCATATTCATTCCTCTAAAGTGTGGTACTTGGCGGTAATATTAATATACATAATGTTTTTTCATATTATTATGAAACAACTATTATACCACCCTCCATCACACGCATATCATTAAATAATTAATTAGAATTTTTGAAAAAAAAAAATATTATTTTAAAAATATTTAATTTCATCTCTGCTTTCTATAAATCGATCTTACCTGTCTGGGCTATAGGGACGTTATTATCATCGACATCCAAATTAAAGAAATTATGTGGAAAGATAACTATCATTATTATTAACTAACTTTTTTTTCTTTGTTATATTTAATTACAGCTTTTAAAAAGAAATTTAAGTGATATTAAAATTAATTATTTATTAATTTAACATTGATTTGTAATTTGTCCATTCTCCCCACCACAATCACTATTCAGTATTCATATTTATCTCTCTTATGAATATAAAACACTTTCATATATAATCTGAAATGGGATTTTTTTTTTGGTTTAGAACACTCAGAACTATTGACAGATTTGTTTCTTTTTAAAATAAGCGATTGTGAAGTAAATAAAAATGTAAAATTTTCCGCAAAGCGGAGCTGAAAGTTTGTGAATCATGATGTACTAAAAGAAAATATTAACCATTTTCAACAAGAAGCACTTTTTATAAATTTTCTATCAAACCCAATTGAAAAGTGCCGTTGAAAAATATATTCAAATAATCATGATTTCGAATTATTTTTTTAGAAAAGATTTTTATAATTAAATCAGATCAGAGCTTCACTCTGCTATCGTGGTGATGTAGACGATATTATCTGCTACAAACAATGAACATTAAGTTCATCTGATTTCGTAATTATAATATTGACAATATTTTATTTTATTTTACTTTGTTTTATAAATCGAAATTAAAAATGAGATAGTGTTTTTCACACAAACTCGTAAGAATTTTTTAAGAACCAAAACTAAAATGTAAACGTATTGAAAAGATAAATAAACAATTAAGAAAAAAAAAATGAATGTATAATTAGTTCATAGTATAGTCTCTAATAACCATAGTTGAGACAATGTGACATTAAGTCCACCAGACTGAATATATTCGCATAAGCTTTCTACCATAGCGAAAATAAACTATTCAAAAAAAAAATGGTCGTTTTTTTTTGTGTAATTTTTTTATATTTTATGTACATAAATACATACATAAATATGTTTATTTATGTTTACTTATGTTAAATTATATATTTACATACAGCTGAACCATTTTTAGCTGGAATTCGTTTTTGCTTTTGAAGTGGCTTCGTGCATAAAATTTCTACACATTACAACAACAACATACGTACAGTAAAACAACAACAACTTCGGTTTATTCCAGCATTAAATGGTTCAGCTGTATGTTTATGATTTATATAACTTTTATGTATAAAGAGTGCACATATCAAAAAAAAAAAAATTATCAATTTTTTGAATTTTTAAAGCGAATTGAGCTGGTGGACTGCAAAATTGTGATTTCGCAATTTTGTGCACGACCATTGTCTCAACTATGGTTATTTGAGACTATAGTTCATAGATATTAATTAATATTCCAAAAATTTGCTCTGTGACATTTATGCGAAAGCAATCATTAAATAATTAAAAATGGAAATGAAAACAAACCTTTAATGAGATATGTAATAACCTACAGGTGACTTGAAAATACGCAGCTTGTGATTTAATTACAAAATTGTATAATAAAGTTAAATCGTATTTTATCATCAATTTTGTGATTTTGGCACATGTTTTAAACAGCAATATTTAGTTTTTAAAATATTTGTCATTCAATCTTTTTGAGAGCATCTAACTAAATAAGTTGCTACCTGTTTATCAAGCCAAATCACATTGAACCGAACTTCCAAAAATATTTCGGTTAATTTTAAAATTTCATTCACAGGAAATTACTAGTTTTAATATATTAAGTGTAAGCTGATATACAGGATGTAAAAGATGGTTGTTCTTTGTAGAAAAATCAATTTTTATTTGTACAGATATTTTGATAAAAATTCAATCCCCAAACGCCGAATTGATATTGACTAACTGTTATACCTTGTGTATTTAATTCTAAATATGTTCAGTGAACATTGTTCACTGTTCAGTTGCAATAATTATATTTAACAGATATTAATATTTTTCTACAGTTTCTTGTTGCTGGAATATGTGAAATTTCTGTTATTTAATTTATACAGTAAATTAAACGGAAACAATAGTTGTGAAGAACTGGAAAAATAATTGAAAAAGAGATATTTAAAATATTATAAAAGATTGATTTATTGCATTACCTTAAATGATGGAATAATAGCTGAAATATGTATTCATATATGTAGTGTAGATGTCTCCAGCCGACCAATTTGTGATTTTTTTAATTTTTAATTAATAAATAATTAGTAACCGATTTGTA
>JAABKK020057662.1:0-10477 GCA_011634745.2 Catotricha subobsoleta
TTTGCAGAAAAAAAAATTCTGCGTCTTTTGGTATCTCAACCAAAAAAATCCGTCCACTAGCATCGAAAAAAAAAAAATTAAACCAAAAAAAAAAAAAAATTGTCAAACCAATACTTGAATTTTTTCAAAATTTTTCAAATTTCTCAAAAATGAAGTAAAACAAAAAAAAAACAACAACAATATCACGGTTAAAAATCTTTAATGTCTTTCCTGAAAACTAGCTTCGTCATATTGTATGTAAGGCAGTGACTAAAATAACAGGTAGGGTCACTCTAAACGGGTACTTTTAAATCAAAATCTCAGTTATGATTTGTTAATTAATTATTTTATTTACAGCGGCCACGGGCTGCGATCGCAGCAGGTTGATTGCAAGTATAGTATCTAGATACTATAATTGCAAGAACTAAAAATTAATTATAGTTTTATCCATAAATCAAACTTTTATTTAAAAACAAAAATAGCATTAGGTTAAATTAAATATCACGTACTATATAAAAAGCAAACAGAAACAAAAACACTTACCAGAAACAAAGCCTTTATTATCAATCTTCAATCTTATTGTAGTCTTGGTTAACGGCATTTGATACGAAAATTTGTTCCCGATATGTAAAAACCATAGAGGTGAGCAACGGAGCTAACGTTCATATGCTCAGGCGAACCGCAATTTATTCTATGAAAATCAATAAAAAGAAGCTCCTTGTTTCTCAGTCGACGTGAATGTCGGACGTCAAATTTTATTAATGATAACAAATGACTGGAATCGACCCGACGAGAAATCAGGTCAAAAACAAGAAGATAACAAGCAATATAAATCTAAGGTTTCTATGTAAAATAATTTACACCTGTTTCATAGGGTGGCAAGCGCAAAGAGTCTACCCATGAGAGCTTTCGAAATGCATAAATGACAAATATCTACAACGAGAAACTAGACCCATGTCATATTGTTAGTATTGGTTTGGCTATCCTTACAACATATAAAAATTTACCGAAAATCGTTGGACGCTTTTTCGAGTTAATTAAGAAAAAAGTTAAAAACAAAATTTTAAAGGATGGAGGACCCATCACAAAACCAAAACTAAAAATTATTGCAACGACAAACTCCGCAAATTACACGACCAATGAAGTAAAAACGTTTATTAAAATCGGTTCACAGACATATAGCGCTTGGGCAAAAGAAAATAGAAAAAAAATCACGATTACAATACTTTAAATGATTGATAAATCAATAAAATAAAGCAAAACCGCGCTGCGCTGTATGCAAATCATAATTTGGAAATCTTTAAAAAGATAGTATTTTATTCATTTCAAGGGAGGCGATCGCCCTATCGCCCTCCTGGATCCGCCAATGAATATTTCTCATGAAATTACGAATATTTTATAGTACTTCAACTTGTGTTGTTTCATTATTTCTTTTTTCAGTTACTATTTTAAAGATTTTAGATTTGCAGATAATGTTTTTAATTAAAGTAGCAATATTATGGTGTAAAGTTTTGACATGCTTCAAAATTATTTATAATTTCATCACAACAATTCTCTATTTGAAATAATTTCATAAACAAATTTAAAAATCTATAATAAATATTCATATATAACTACTTACCTATGACGTGTGAACTTAATACTTAAATAGTTTTTCTGATTCTCATGAGATTATGCTTTTTATGTGATATTGTTGAGAAAAAATAAATATGCCTATATTTATAATAATTTAATACATCTTCAACGACGTATGTAAGTATATCACGAATTGGCGTGCTGACATATTGAATTTCAAAAAAATATATTACAAACTTGATATGAATTGTACTTATGTGAGAGGGATGATTTAGCTGAATCGCTATATACTCTCAGAATTATATTTGCAACAAAAAAAAAAAAAAGTATAGAAAAAAGAAAACAATATCAATAACATAAAAGAAATTTTTATGATTATTATTATGTTATGTAGATAATAAAATTCATAATAAAAAAATATTTGCAATTGTTGTTTAATATTTTTCTTCGTTTTTTTTTTTTACCATGCCTATTTTGAAGAGGATAGGCCACGAACATATAATCATAATATGTATCGACAATTTTCAAAGAATGTAAGAACAGAGTAAAGATGAATTTGTGATGTATGTACCTTTTTCAAATACATAGTGTATAACATTGTTGACAGGTACTTACATTTCGAAGTTAATTTTCTTTTATTTTTATGTCTTGATGTTGAAAGTATAAAAAAAAGAATGATGACAACAACACAAAAAAAAAGTGATAGGCAATATTTGTTTTTTTCTATAACAAAGAAATAACATAACTTATGGTTATTTTACGGAATAAATTTATTATGACTTTCCGTACACATTTTGAATTTTTTTTTTTTTTTAAATAGTTAGTTGCAGATATTAATTGATAAATTTTGCAAGCAATCTGAATATATACATATACTACACACAGCAACCAAGTAGCATTTTTTTGAAAAATATTAATTTTTGTGGGCACGGCTACTTGTTTTAGGTAGCTGTCACGTGTAGTCTCTACCAAAAACAATTACTTTAAAGTAATTCTGGATATAATGTGTGGCAGGGCAGGGATATTTTTAAGTGGTAGTCCTAAAAAAAATTGTAGTTTTAATTCGAAAAATGGTACGTCTTAAAATCCCAAAAAAGGAAATGCTAAATCGAGAAACATATATTGATAGCTCTATAAAATACCAAATAATAAGAGAAATCGTTATAAGTAATCAATTTTAACGTTATAGAAATATTCAAAAAATTGCACAGCGGATGTGCTCGCGTACCGTTCGATTAGCGAAAACAATAGTATTAAAACGCCATTTCGAAGCAGCCTGCTTCTGAACACGGAAAATAAATATTTATTTGTACATTTCAATAAATCTCCGGCAGAGCTGTAGAACCCAGAAAAGCTAATAGGAATTGATGCGGAAAAAAAAGACTGAAGCCGATAATGATCTGATGTCAAAAACCACCGTAAAAAACGAACGATATTTCAAAGAAATTCATAAACTAAGTAGGTATCCAATATACATTGTTGAACTGATTAATATTAATTGAGTAAATTTCATAAAATGTATTTTTAATAATTTGATTATTAATGTTATACCACATTCAGCAGAAAATAAATTAAGGAATTTGGTGAACTGCATTTTGAAATATTAAAAATTGACAAAGCGGATTTTTTTTGAACTTTTTGTGAAAATTCGTTAAAATTATATACTTTAACTATGAGGGGCCATATTTGTAATAAATATGCTTTATTTTCAAAACGTGTGTCAAACGTTGAATTTGTTGTACGGTCGTTATTATTCAGGATCGATGATGTTATAAATAAGAATATTGAATTATTATTATTGATTAATTAATTAACTATATATATTATATATATACGAAATATAATTTTTTAATAATTAATAATATCATGATTTTAGATTTAATTTCCAACTATATTTTCGGTAAACCGAACAGCATTTTTTCTGCCGAGCTGCAGCTTATTTTACTCTCTGACACATTGTTCAAATGTTCTATATTTAATAAAATAATATATTTGATCTTATTAATGAACTTTTAGACCATTTACAATAATATGCTAAAAAAAATATCCGCCCTGAATCCGATGGTAGTTCTAAAAAATTCTTAAAATAATCTCTGACGTGTGGTAAAATAATTACCTTAAAGTAATATTTACTATTTGATATTATTGAGAAGAAGCTGTAAGATTACTGAAATTAGTATGTATTGGGTACGTAGCTAATACCGTCAAAACTGCTATAGAGGTAATATTACCATCAAGTAAAATGGCTAGTAATAACTATAACGTAGTAATTCAATATACATATAACATCATAATAATTATCTAAAGGCTTAACTATAAAGTAAAATATTTACAACGTCTCAAAAACAGTTTAGATGTTCTACGGCGAGTAAACAAGAAAAAAAAATTGAAATTTTAATTATTTTTCTTTTGGCAATATTAATTTTATTGACAGTGCGATAATATATTCCGATCTATTATCTTTCTATTCATTAATAAAAAACTACAATACGAATTACTTAAAATATTCCTTTATAAATTCTAAAACCTAATCCATAATAAAAATATTTATTTTAATGAATTAATGGCGGAATAGTAAAATAAAATTTATTATGTTTACTCTCGTTATTATTTCTATATTTATTATCAATTTCAATACTATATAATAGCTACCTACCCAATACACTATATAATAATTTACTGCAAATTCAAAAGCTTTTATTTACTTAAGCATAAATGTATGTGAAATAAAAACGTATTTCTTATACGACTACCTATAATAATTTATTGTATTAAATGAAACTCGTAAAAATATAACTCAGCCACTTGTATGTAAATGAAATACTTTTGTTGATGGTTTATAAACTTCCGCCAAAATGTATATAGACTTTATTTTTACTATGAATAAAACGTATATAAACGGTTCTTCTTAAAGTAAATATTATTCCCCATATTAATCAAAACAATCTATATTATTCAGTTTCGGTATATTGAAAAATCCAGGCTTTTATAATCAAACCATAAGCTGTTCAGTCAGTATCAGTACACTATTATTATTATTGTTATTATTACAGAAAAAAAACGAAAGAAGAAGAAATCGTTACTCTCATCTCTAGCAATATTGTTATTCTATTGGTTATATTTTATTATATATATAGAAACAGAAGGTAATAAATTTTCGTATGTCTTCAAAATGTAATTCAGAAGATTTTGTATAATACATATCGATGTGTCTATCTAAACATATATAATACATTTATACAATCCCTCGAAATATATTGCCATTGATAAATATATACAACCGATGCCATGAGATGAAAGCTGTACTGTATTCATACGAAAAAAAATCTTTCTGGTTCTGCTTTTCCACTTCACTTGATTTAAATTACATTTTCTTCTTGATCGTATATATTGAACTGAAATATACCAAAAAGAATGGAGAAAAAAAAACGGAATATTTATATATAGAGTCCCCTCCTAATTTACCAATATTGTATTCTATTTTAAGTACTTTAGTACGTACTTTAAGAAAATAAATACAGTGGCAATTTTGCTTATAATTTAATTATCAAATATAAGGTAAATTAAACAAAAGTAATGCAAATTTAAATGCGTTGTTGAAAATATAGAAATTAATTTTATAATCAGGAAGAAAAATTAGGTTGGAGACCATAAAATTTATTGATATTTCTAATTTGGAGCTATTACATATTAGTTTATACAGACTGGATTTTCTACGCTTAATTGAAGTTATTTCATAAACTATTTGGCTATCTTTTTCGCGTACAACGAAGAATATTTTAGCCTTGACGAAAATCCATGCTGAAGAAAATTTTAACCAACCTCTTATTAGCTTGCGAGATATTTCCACCTAATTGCGTAATTTAATTTTTGTTGATGTTTTAAGTACTAACACGTCCAAAAATCTCATAGACTAAAAGAAGTTGATTAAAACTTTCTCCATATTGAAAATTTTAGTCTTGTTAAGGATAAAAATTCTTCTTTGTAAACCAAAATGATCAGTCCAATAGTATTTGGAACATCGTCAATTAAGCGTAGAAAATTCAGCTAATGTGTTATTGTGTAATAGGCCCGTTTGTAAAAATAATATTTGTATTAACAATTAACCTCTTAAAAACTAATTACGACACATAGTCGTAGGGTAATTTAATTCCCTTAAAAACTAATGACGACACATACACGTAGGGCAATTTAATTCTCTTAAAAACTAATGACACATAGTCGTAGGTCAATTTAATTCTCTTAAATTCTCAGAGACGGCGCTATTTGTAAATTGCCAACTGAACCGAACTATCATGCGTATAAAATATACAGTATTTTTAGACAATTCCTAGTTTACTGGATTGACTCCCTAGATTTAACTCTGGACACCAGCGCTGATGGAAGCACTCCATGTTTGTTTTTTTCGAAAGAGAAGGGGGTTATCTATCCTATTATGGCATCGTCTGAAAGCCCTAAGCTTACAGATGCCGCAAATGACTTTTATTTTTTGAAATTCCTCCTGCTTCCTGATCTCATCTCGACTGCATCTTAAACGCAAGCTAACCATATCCTGATCAAATTTCGTTGGAATTCGGTAAACTGTGGTAATTTGAGAAGATTTGGTATATTGGAAAGTTCTTGAAGTTCATCCTGACCAATTATAGCAGCAAATCTTTGAGGAAGCAAGTGAAATGCAGAGGAAACGCTATTGCTGTTCACTGCCTTAAGGTAATCTGAGAAAATCTGGTATATTTGGGAAATTTTCGTAGTTAATACTGACTAATTACCCGCGAATCTGTGAGGAACAAAGTGACATACACACGCTATTCTCTCAATTAAGGTTATTTGAGAATATCTGGGATATTTGGGAAATTATTTTGGGATGCCATAAATTTTTATTATTGTACATAGATTTAATTGTAAATTTGTTATTGAAAATTGTAAGTAAATTGCTATAAATTGACAGAATGAACCTCAAGAGTTTTCCAATAGGATGAGTTTCGAGAATTTTTCAAATACCCCAAATTTTCTCAAATTAACTCAGTTTACTTAATTCCAATGAAATTATATTTTATATCAGTCATGATATGGTCAGCTTGCGTTTAAGATGCAGATCAAGAAGCAGGAGGAATTTCAAAAAATAAAAGCCATTTGCAGAATCTGTAACCTCAGGGCTTTCAGACGATGCCATACTTGGGGGCTCTTAGAAAAGAGCGTCATGCAGAGAAAAAAAACTAACATGGAGTGCTTCCATCAGCGCTGGTGTCCAGAGTTAACTCTAAGGAGTCAACCCAATAAACTAGAATAACAGTACATATTTGTATCTTTCATCAAAAGAATAAAATTATGCAAAGTTTTAGTTCATAATATCGATGTTAAAAAGCAGAAAACACATTTTTCATTTTTGAGGAGCAATTATTCAGACCCAAGAATAGAACATCCATAATTGTCAATAAGCGGTATCTTTTAGCTTTCCAAAGAGCCCTTAATCATCAAAGTCTAACCATCACAGAAGGTACTCATGTTAAAAAAAAATACCATGGAAATGTCGCTTTACTATATAAATCATTTTTTGAAAACTTATGTATATGTAATGTTTGTGCAACTGTGTTCTTGTGAATGTGCTTTTTAAACAATTAAATGATTGAAATGTTTTGTTATAACCTGCATTTTAATAATCCACAAAAATATTCCCAAAAAAATCCCCAGAAAAATTCAGTCCAGAACGGTTTTGAGGTTCCCCCAAAGTCCGTCCCGCAAGGCAATGGAAACCAATTTGAATTCAGTTTTTAAGAGGTTAATAAAAATTAATACGAAAAGTTTTATTTTTATCGGAAATGCAACCAATTGAAGACTATTTATTAATTAAATCTAATTACAAAAAAATGCTGATAATAATAACCGTTTAATAGATAAATTAATTTTTTCATTGGTAAATAATTATTAAAAACCATATTTCACTGAATTTCACTTGAATTTCACTTGAACTTCACTTGAATTTATAATTCATACAAAAAAAAAAAAACATGAATGGAATGTCATGTGAATGGTCTTTTATTGAATTTTTCTTTATAGCATTATCGGTCAATTTATATTGTTGACCTACCAGAAAAACTACTATAATGCTTTATGAAGTCGCATTTGTTTGATATAACGTGACAAACATTATAGAATAATAAACTGAAAAGCAACTATTTACATCAATTTATTTTCTATTCGAATATATATCTATTTCTAACGGTCACGTCAATATGTATTGCCAGAATATATGAATGTAAAACATTAGTCACAGTTTGATTATAAAACTGTTGAAATATCGAAACGAATGGCTAGGACCGTTGGGAATTGAATGTAATGGTCTCAATGTATAGATAATTAGAAGTAGTTATTTTAAATTCACATAATATTTAAACTACATAAATTATAAGAGTTGCTTTTTTTTCTTATTTATGTACTTTGTACGACAGAAATTTCATCTAAAAATACAATGTCCGTTAAGTTCGATGATAAGGAAACTTTGACTAACTATATTTACCTGGTGAACCATCGAATCTAAAAAATTATTGGTATTTTATATATAAATTAATATGGAACTATTTTTTCTTTTAAATATTATTTTGATTTGAATTCATAAAAAATATTCATTATCCTTAATTTTTAATTTCAAAACATCATCTCAGTAAATTTTGTTTATGGTCGGAATTTAGTATAATTTTTTTTTTTTACGTTTGGCTTTAATGAATTTTTTAACTTCGGAAATATTTAATATATATATGTACATGCAAACGACAGATCTAAATGCAATAATAAACTTTTATTTATACATGTTTATTAAACAAGATACGTGAAAATCAAGATTGGTGAAATTTATATTCAAAATTAGACCAAAAATAAAAACAAACATATATTATCCGAATTTTATTGTAATCACAACAAAACCAGACTACACTTCTATGGCTGCTCTACATGGTAACAGAAACACTATAATTTATAAATGTACAAACAAACAACATACAATCTAATTTCAATTAAATTACCATATTAAAATAATATACGAAATTTGTGAAAAAACAAAAAAAAATGAATAAATAAATAGCTAAATGTTTTTATTTACACGAAACAGAGAATGGGTGGCGCGCAACTATGGTCTGCTGCATTTTAGATATAGCCATATAACTAAACTATATATATATATATATCTTTACTTTATGTTTGTTTAATTTTTAATTTCAATTACATTTTGTTATATAAATAAATATAAATATATATTATTATATATATCTTTAAAAATAATTCACTTACAGGCACTAACAGAATTATTCTATAGCTTGAGATATTAATGAATGAATATATATTAGACTGGCAAGGAAAAATCGAAATTGCAGATTACGGCTAATAGAAAAATAACATTTTTTCTAAAATGCATATATGAGAGATTTCTGCCCTCTAGGCAAATTCGAAATAGTTTTGATATTTTGATTTTTACAGAAAAAGGAAAAAAAGGGGTTGGAACCTTACCTCTTAGTGCTTAGCAAAATGTGAAAAACATTTTTGAAACAATTTTAGTAATCTTTTCTGAATATATTTCGGATCACCACTTCTTGACTATGTTTAAATGGTTTCAAAATACTTTGAGATAAATTCAGTCCAACATTGGCTTTAGGAAATATACTCAGAAAAGATTTCTAAAATGGTTTAAAAACTATAGACGTGAATACATGAATATATTCACAAAACGAAAGCGCTGATTGGTTCATTTTGTGAATATGTTCATGTATTCACGTATATTCACGTCCACGCGAAATCGATTTATATTTTCAAAGTGAAAAAGCGAAAAATATAATGATTTGACAATAACTATGTAGGTAGTATACTAATAATATATGTCCTATATAAATATATATTTTTAAAGTTGAAAAGTTCTAACAACGCTAACCATTATAATAATATACCTTTTACTTAATTTGCTATGATCCATAGCAAAAATCCCTTTAACAACAAAGCTGCACTTTTTATGATTTTTTTCGTTGATTAATTGCAAGCGAGACATATTTTTTAAAATGGTTTGTTAGGCGCGTGTTTTGTTCGTGTTTTTTGTAATTTAATGAGTAAATAATATTTTGTTTTTTTTCTTTGACAATATTTACTTAAGATTTTTACATTTTTAACAACAAATCAAGGAAATATTCGTATTTCATTCAAGAACTATAAACAATAATTAAAAATATTTGCGGGCAAATTGTAAACATATTTTTAAAATTTCACGTAGAATATTTTAAAAGTATAAGAAAAAATGTACTGAAGGAAAATCCCATACCCCAATTTAATAGTTTTAATTTGAAAAATTTAAGAAGTTTATTTTGGATGTTTGATGAACATTATTGTTCATATATGATGAAAGAAATACAAATTGTAATTGAAATGCTTGTGATTTATTCACAGGACTTATAAAATTATTTAATTACATTTCTTTTTAGATTAAATATTTTAAAATGTTAAATGTTAAATTACTTATTATATTATTTAAGTATCAATTTTGAGTTGCATATATTTTTGTTGCGGTAAGAACTTTAAGAATTATTTTTCATATTTTACTGGTGCTAGAAATGTAAATAGCCGTAGATAAGTAAATGTATTTAAAAAATTCAAGTAAACATTTTACATTATACTATGTTCTTTTACGGTACGAAAAGTAGATATGAAGAAAGTGAATGAAATTATACTGTTTCATATAAATAATTTCGTATTTCTTTTATTTGTTCTAATTTAATGGAACGTATTTTAAATAGAAATATTAGGCCTATCCGAAAGCACAATTTTCATGCGCAATTTTCGTGCAGTTTTAGAATGCGTTCACATGTACGGTGTCCGAAATGCGCAATTATTAATGTTCAATTGGCAATTGTGCTCGCGTGCACAATTCATATTCGCAATTTTTAGA
>JAABKK020057663.1:15520-37213 GCA_011634745.2 Catotricha subobsoleta
TCATATATCTTCTTTTCCATTTCAGATTTTCTTTAACACTTTTTTTTCCTTTGCAATTATTAAGAAAATAGAATGTTTTTAGTACAATAAAATTAATTTCAACTACTTTTTATAGAAAATCTCAATAAATTCAATAAATAGGATAACTGATTTTTATTTTTAATCCGAGTGAAATTTTGTATATTAAGTTTAATTTCAAGTTATTTTTTTAATTTAATTAAATTTCCATTCTCGTACAATTCATATGAATTTGTGTTACTGTTCAATTATAATCTTTGAAGCGCTGAAAATAAAATTTTAATTTTTTAAAACAGTTTAATTTTTAAATTAAATATATATATGAAACTTATTTATTATGCATCAGAATAAGGTGTTTTATTTTTTTTGCTGTTAATTTATTACTGGCGGTGCTGTTTGTTTTCATTATTATCATTTATTCTACTTTTAATTTATTAGATAGATGGTTAAATACATTGAAATCCATATACATATTAAAATTGCTTTCATACTTCTTTAAGTTCTACAAAAATAGATTTTAAAATTTGAGTACTATTGCAAATATTGCATTTGTGTAATGGTTTCATATTTCTTAATATAAATTAGTTTTTTTTTATTAGTTTAATTTTAATTTTAAATATGTATTGCAATTAATGTGAATATAACATCAATCGAAAGATATAAAACTCAACTAAAGGCGACGAATGATGTTAATGACGAATAATATTAAACTTTTATAAATGATTTATAGCAAAAAAAATTAAAAAAATTATGAACAACATAAAACAATCATGCTCAGTATATAAAATAATGTTTTGTTCTGTTTTCGTTTTAAAATTCAAATTGAAAATAATTCAAAATAACAAACAACAACTCAAATAACTAAAAAATTGTATCTCTGAACTAGTTTAGTAATTCTTTTCATTAATATCTTTCAAAAAAAAAAAATCTTTACATAAGCTATAGAATAGGATTATTCGAATCCGTTTCTTATATGCTAAATTTTGATTGGCCAATGAATCTAGATCATTTCTACAAATCACGTTAAAAGAAAAATACAAAAATGTACAAGCTGTATGTTCAGCTTTTGTCAAGAAAGAGAAATCGTTATTTTTGGCATTGTTTACGGTTTGCTTTAGTTTACTTGTTATATAAAAGGACAAGTAAATAGTATATAAGTAACCAAAACCATAGATAGATTCGTTATTTTTTTCTTTCTTTTCTCTATAAATTCATGTAGTTTTTAAAAGTTTATCTACACAAAGCAAAGTAAATGGCGCACATTTTCATTAATATGTAAATTATTAGGTTAACTAAGTATTTAAAATTAGAACTAGGCCAAATGCAACTGTTGAAAGATGTCCGTTAAAAGGTTTATTTTATACCTCTTCATATTTAAAATACAATTTATTATATATGAAATTGTCTTGTCCAGTAACACCTTAGGTCCGATTTATATTTCGTTCGTTTTTTTTTTCTCTTTCACTTATTGTGTATTAATCAAAACGCGATTTATATTGGGTCAATTCTTATCCTTTTACTTTTTTTTCGAACCTTTTACTTGACCATTTTCTACATCATATTATTCTATGGGTTTGCATATAACACAAAATATAAAATAACGTTTTCTTAAAAAAAAAATAAGTAAATACAATATGTTGGTCGTTAGATAAAGTAGTTGAAAAATTCGTTATATTGGTCATCAGCGCTGTATAAAAAAAACTGTTCTAGATCATGTTAGTTAACTACCTACTTTTTTGCTATACAGACAGTTTGTTTGATGCATAAAAATAATCTAATTTAAAGTAGGTAAATAAATTATTTGTATTTTATATCAAACTTAAACTTATGGGTAACGTTGTGGTAGAAGAATATTCTTGGTCATGTCTTAGGTAGGTTACTGTATTTGGTCCTTTTAGCACTGAGGTAGCTAGAGGTATACAAATCAAACGATGTGTATAAAATTTAAAAAACGGACCTTGTATTGTTATTACTTTTAGAGAAAGGTAGTTACATACATATGAATGTATGTATATATAAACAAATATTAAAAAACGGTCATAAAATTATTTACAAATGTTTGGTAGGTTTCAACTACTGGCCATTATTATATCACAATAATAACAATAAAGTTTAGCCCAATTTTTATAATTAATTCCCACAGATTTGGCGCGCAGGCAGGTAGTTTTTTTCTGTGCACACAATTACAAAGGTTTGGTTGTTTTTTCTGTCTGTACTCGATATAGTTTCAGAAGTAATGGTCAGTTCAGTTATGCGTAATATGCATAATTTTTTCGTAGAACCTTTATATCAGAGTGAAACTGAAAAGAGGTAAGAAATTGGACCTTTATATTATGTTTACTGGTTGCCGTGAGATTATTTTTTATTTTATTTTTTAATAATATTTTATGAATGGATGGATGGTCGATAAACTCACGGAATGACGTGTTGTTTAGTGCATCATTTTTATTTATATTTTCATTTAATAAAGATATATGAAATTTTTAAAAAAGTATAAATATTTATTGGAAGTGAGCATTTCTTAAAATGAACGCGAGTCAATAATTATAAACATTATTCACTTAAAAATCACTATTGTGATCCACAAACTTATCAATAAACAGTTCAACTATAATTTACATCAGTCTACAATTTTGTACAGAATTGAGTATTTGAGATATTTTCTTCTTAAAGAATATAAAATTAAATATGAATCATCAAAAAAAAAAAATGATCGTTCATTGCTACTTACAACATCCCAATTCTTCTTTTAGAAAAAAAAAAAATGAAAAAAAGCAAAACGTGAAATCAACCCTTTGACCTATGGGTTCGTGTATAATAATAACCTCGAAGGAAAATATAATTTGCATATTTTTGTTATTCAACATATTATTATTAGCATTACCTGCGTTTAGTTTGCATGTTAGGGTCAGTGCTTATAATTTTCGTTCTATTTGACCAGAGGTCATTTTCGTTCCCTTGCCATTATTTCCCTTGCTCAATTTTTTTTTCTACTGGTTTATACTGCCTAACTGCCTAACTATGTGTTATATGGTATACCTCTTCCTGTCTTGTGCTTGACGATCTCAAAATAATTACTTTGAATACATGTATTGCACATAAATGACCTTATGAATACCCTCTCATAGCCCATACAATACACAGCACAAACACTAAATTTATCATTTAAAAAGACCAAAAAGTTAGTATATTTGAAACTATTTTTTTTTCCATAGATTTCTATGAACTTAGGTAAGTATAAAATTGGTATATAATATAAAAACAACCTTTACCAGATAGGGTTGGTTCATTTCGCTTAGAGCATTTTTGCTAGTATGACGCATATTAAATCATCGTCCAAAGCTATAGGTATTTTTATAAACAAGAAATTTCCGTCTATTTGTGTTTCAGAGAAAATTAAAAACATATAAAAGAGAAAATTTCTGTGAACACGGATTTGGATTATCGTTTCATTATTTTAACGTTATAATATAATTATTTTTGGCAGGAGGGTTCAATAATCATGCTGAAAATTATGTTTGTTATCGGCAGACATCATAACTCTTGATTGTTAAATTGTTTACATAATTTTCTAAAATATAATTTTACGATAAATTTTGAGTGCACACGGCCAGGCACAATATCATACCAGGTAAGTTTTATACACTATTTTTAATGTTCAAATTCAACATGATTATATGCTTCTCTAAACACGCGTGCTGCATTTTTTTTTTTACCAATATATCTTTTTTTCTGTTTACGTATTGATTCGAATCGATGTAAACATCTGCTCTAAAACTAAGATAAAATATTATTTGAAATTGAAGATTATAATTGGAGGGTTTTCTATAATATTGGTAGTTCACTGAAATTTTAAATATATAATTAAAAAATATTCGGTTGAATTTTGTTGTTCCCTGTTTTAAGCAGATATTCATAAAAAAATTAAAAAATTTAATAGTTTGGTGGAATAAAGCGCGGCAAACCTATACTCTTCAACAAACTGCCAATCTTAATAAGGGCTAAAGTGGTTAACGTACCAGATTTATGACCACATGCTGACTAAGTTAACATCATAAAAACTTTCAAAAAACAATAATTTTTGATTTCAAATTTTCATGTTTTTTAACACTTCACAAACTGCAAACGAAAATGAAAATGAAGAATAAACCAAAAATAAAATAATAAAAAAGATTTTAATATTTAAAATAAATTTAAAAATCAATGAGAAAACTTGTGAATGCTAGAATTTTCGTGATAAAGTTTTCATAATTTCATATCGATTTTAACAAATTATTATACATTCATTTCGGTCACACAACATGCTATATGTGGATTACTCACATAAATTTCTACCTAAACCAAACCAATTAACTATACACCAAAACAAATTCATCAGCAAATTAAGCATCAATTATATGCCGCCTCGACGCCTCACAATTCCCTGTAACATAGCATTTATAAGTAAACGAAAATACCATACATTAATTTGATTACTGTTAATTTGAGTAGTTACATACGCCGTACTGCATCAATTTACAAAACCTATACACATTTTTTTTTTTAATAAAACATAAAAGGTCAACATGTGCCATGGACCATAACAAAATAAAATTTCATCATCTTCCTTTAAATGCCAAATATTTGATAATGGTACATCCCATTCTATTTATACACAATGTGTTTGCATTTAATATATTTTAGGGTGGGTGCGATGATACCTTACAATATTTATTATATTGTTTGGATGTACACGCGGGTATGCCAAACCTTTAAATCCATCCAAATCAAATATAACATTTCCCTAATAGCATCGTTATTATCATATAGATCTAAAATAATAATATTAAAATGATGATGATGATGATTTTAACAAAAGATTTTAAATGGGAAAGCGTCTATATTTTAAGAGATGAACTACATCGACGGGCATATTATGACGTGTAGTATATTTATCTCTATAAAATATGACTTGACTTTAGACTTACCTTTGAATTCGGCAAAAACAATGAAGTTGAGGGTTGCTGTTTAAAGAGGGTGGCTAGTTGATTTACAATAAATAATTTTATGCTACAATTTCAGTGTTAATTTGGATGTTATTGTGGTTAAATTGGGAGTGAAAAAGCGCAATGGGATTTGTATTGTTGATTTAATAATATAAATAGTAATTTATAATCCGAAAATAAGTACTACTTATAGGGTTTAGTAATTATATAATTGAGATCTGGTACTAATTAAGATCATTATCATTTTCAGTTTTTGCTCTGTAATTCAGAGCTTATATTTACGTTTCCAGACTTTTATATTCCTATAATCATTTCTTTATTCCCCAATTTATGGTATCTACGAAATAATCACTTTCTATTTGTTGTCTAAAAGCTTCACCTTTCGGTCCTAAATTTTTCCCAGCAAAAACCTTCATTCACCCATTCTATGACAACTTGTAAATTGTGAATAATAGTTTCAGTATTTTGAGAGGGAGCCCATGCTTAACTAATATTGTAAAGTATATAAAGGTGATAAAAATTAATATGAAACGCACATTTTACACATTTTCATCATGATGAAACAAACAAAAAATGCCACACCTAATTTGATCCCCTCTTAAAGTTTACGAATTTGGAATTTCAGAAAAAGTGAATTTGTGCAATACTCACATATTTATAATAAAACTTCGTCTGCCGAAAGTCCGTTAGGGTAAATGAAATAAAAACTTCGTGTCCAACATTTTTCAAGATTATTATTATTTTTTTTTTTTTTAATTAATGTCAATTTCAATTAAAAATTCTTTTGTATTCAAAAAATAAAATGTGTAAAATTATAATAAAAGTACATTTTATTTATGTATCCTATTTCCCGGTATTCTAAATAACCCCATTTTTAGTTCTCGTGCTTATTTTGAAACTAAAGTATCGGTTAAATTATTTAACTTATTGACTTTATATATCTGTTTGAATTACCCATATCCAGTTTATTGATCGTTAATTATCAGAACCCACCTTTGATAACACTAGTCGCAGTCACAGTCACAGTATCTGTATATTGTCATAGTGTTACTAAATAAATAGAAATACCGCTTACATTTCCATTTGAAATTCAAAGTAGATCATTGTTATTTCTTTAAAAAAAAAAAAAAAATAAAAATAAAAATAAAAAAAGACGTGAATAACCGCAACAATATTAAGTATATCTCAATTTTTTATATTTATTTTTAAAGAAAGCTTTAAATAATAAACAATACACAATACTCATAATGACGAAAAAGAATGAAGAAAAAAAAAAAGATTATTAGTTGTCTATCCGGCTATGTGCGTAAGTATAATTAAATTATAATAATATAATATTGGATGGGCCGTTAATGAATGTGGACAACGTATCCGTATAAATAAAATCGGTTAAAGATCAACTAAAATCAGTATATTAAAATGGAATAAATGCAAATTTGCTCCCCATTTTAATATAATAACACAGACGTAATACAGAAACAATTCAATAATAATATTATACAAACAGAAATATTCATTTATTTTTCTTTTATTATGAATAAACATGCCTTCTTGCTGATAAATATGCATTAAGGATGTCACTTAACGAAAAAAAAAAAAAAAAAATGTATACAGAAACTGAAAAAAGGTTTGAGAATTCTTTTTTTTTTTAAGGTTTTGGTTTTTAGCACCACCGCATAAAATATTTTATATTTTATTCTTAATATATAAATTAAATTGACAGTGAGATCTAAAAGAAACATTAAAAACCAACATTTTGTACGATGTTTGCAATGGTACGGAAGCGATAACTTATCATTGAGAAATGTTTTCTTTTCTATTTTAAAATTGTATTGTTTCAATCCGTAGATGGTCTGTCTCTGTATTACAAATGGTTTTGCGTTATCTTCATTATTGATTTTTAAAATTACTTCCTTTTTCTAAAGAAATGTTACATATCCGACTTATCCAAATATGATGTAAATTATTTGTAGAAAAGAATGACGAAAAATCCAGGTATACAGAGAGAGAGATATAGAATGGAATGTACGCGTTTTGAAAGTAAATTATTTATTTTAACGCATTTCTTTTATTAGTCATTTATGTATTTAGATCGACTAATATATACATTTTTAATTCTCCAATAAAATTATGGTTGAATGTAACCTAAATTCATTGCAACAGGTCAGGCGATCTTTCCATTTAAATGGAACAATGAGAACCCATTTTTGTAATACAATTTTCAGTTAAATCAATACGAAATATTGATATTATATCATTGTATTGATTTTGTGTATTATATGAAAATAACTATAACCAATTGTTAAAGTAATATCGCTATGCTTAAATCTCATCTAAAATAATAATCACCGAAAAATGTAATTATACCAAACCACAATTTGTGTTCGTTTTTAATCATTCAAATCAATATTTTTATATTCGCGATACCATTAATTGAGTCTTTCGCCAAACAAATCACACAAGTGTAGTTTCGGTAATCCATTCTCCATTCACCTTTATCATCAGACAATATCAGAGCATTAATATGAATTACAAAATATTTATAATTAAAAAAAAAACAAAAACCAAAATGAAACAGAAATAATAAAATCAAATAAATTAATAAACATTTTGAAATATTATAAATATTTGGGGTAAATCATTCAACAAATCAATACACGTGAAAGTGTAGTTGTTAGAAATAATATAATTTCTTTGATTTGTAATGTGAGTGTGTTCCAAATAAAAATATAAAATGAAATAATAATTCAAACTACGCATTAATCATTTCAATAATAATAATAATATACTAAACATTTATAACAAAAATATGAGCCGGTGCTATAGTTGTTTAAAAATAATAATATATATATTTCAGTAACAATCTACGTTTCTTCAATATATTTTAATTTATGTTTTATTTAGTTATGGTTTTTTAAGACATTGTCATCAATAAAAATTGTACCAATGAACGGGCCACATAATCCTCAACATTAAACAACATTCTACATTTTTTTTTTTTTTTTTGAATTTTCATATATTTTATCGAATATGTATTGGTTATAATATATATATATATATATAGATAGATGCATAAAACTATATATAATTGTACGGAATCGTACATTGGTACTAAACTACTTATTTATAAATTGTAACGAAATAATAATATATAAATTATATTATCATAAAAATGGCCTGAAGTATGTTATATATGTGGAAATATTTAACAACTATGAAGAAAATATTATAATTTTTAATAAATTTTTATATTTCTGTTTGCTGAATTTGCGAAATATCATTGTGTTGAATTACTTGCTCCATACACCTATAAAGTAATAAATGCTTGCACTGATTTCGAGACGAAAAAAAAAAATTATATATATTATAATTGTTATTTTAAAGTGTGAAAATATGAAATAAATTTTAATGATGGTCATATGATTTTTATGAACGAAAGATATTTAAAACAATTTCTATACTTATATTATTTCTTGTAAAATATAACGTAACGCGGGGTATCGAATAGATTAATATTACTGAAATTTCTGCATGTCGTATTTGTTTTTAATCAACTGATTTGTAATATTTAATAATTCACAAGTTTAAGTTAATTTGATATTCAGAGAGATATCATTGTGTAACAAAATCTTATCAAATAATGATTATTTATATTAAATATGTTGAATTAATCAAAGGTAATTGAAACTGAATTATTTTATTTTATTTATGATGCCTGAAATAATGTTTTTATAATAACATAAATATTCAGACGTATATTATGCATATAGGGTTACTCCTATTCTGAAGAGTAAACCCGAAAATTGTTGGCAATATATTGTGTGTGTACTCGTATTTTTCAATTATTCGGTCAATGGACCTGAAGTAAGTATAATTCAATTGAAAAAATGCTACTGCAATTTGATTCACTGAAACAATTAATATGGATCTCTGATAAATATGTAGAAGGTTCGTTTTTATTTCACAATTATTTTAATTACTTCGTTTAAAATTTTAAATAATTTTGTTATTATCTCATAAGAAGTCTACCACAGTTCATTGTGACTTGCCATAGAAATAATAAATAATTACTTTAAATTAAAACAGTTAAGGTAAACTTAAAACCAAACGACAAAAACCATCTTATTGTTTATTCTTATCAATTGAATAGCAAATTTTTTTTTTTTTTTTTAAAACAATCACACATTAATAGAAACAAAAAAATAAAAAATATTATTATTGTTCACGCATATAGAAAAAATAGTCTACAAAACCATTTTCGACAAGCCAGACTCAATAACGTGCAGTGCACATTTTATAATTTTCTTACATAAATGATTATAATAGTAATAATAATAATAATAAAATGTGTATATAACTCAGTAAGTAAAAAAGTACCTTCCCACAAACCAAATACATAAATTATTTCTGTTATCAGTGGCGACATATGAAAAGCTGTAGCGTATTATATATATATTTGATGTGCTCGGGTTGGGAAAACGTGTTTTTATCAGTTAATGCCTCGAAAACAATTTTTTTTTTTAATATCTTGCTTTTTTTTGCTTTTTTTTTGTCAAACAAATTGTTGTTCAATTCTATTATTACTTTTCCATCTTAAGATGATAATTATAATTTTGCTTTGAAATATTTCAAAAATTTGTATACTTGAATTTCGGGAATATCTTGATTTTAGTAACCTTTGGTAACTTAAGGCTTAATGTATTAAAGAAGTGGGCTCAAATACCTTTTATTACATTAATTTCAAATGAAGATGCAGTATTATTAAAATAATTATATTAACAATCAACTTAACGAAAAAAAAATGTATCCCTTTGCTTTGGTAACCAGATTTTTTGTTATAAATTTGAATGCCTAAGTTGTATAACTTCAACTATCAATTTTATTTCATTTAATTGCTTTTTTTTTATTATCAATTGTGCATACGTGTTTAATATGAATAATAGTGAATTTAAAATGGGAGTAGGTTAGCGTAGGGAAACAAATACATTTTTATTCCATTCATTTTATACAACGTTCATATTTCACCCTGGAAATGGTTCTGTATCAAGAAAAGACTACAAATTTATAATTGAATTTAGAGTTATTTTAAAATGTTATTTATAAACTGTAAATGCGGTTTATAGAAGGTGTTGAGTATCGAGAAAAAAGAAGCTTGTGTAATGCAGAAAATTCTTCAGAATATTATAAGAGAACAAAATATATTTCTTCATTTCAAAACACTTTCTACACACGTAACATTTTTATCGATTAGTGTTTCAGTCAGAAAATTGTATATGATAGTTCAGCAGTTTATTATCCTATCTCTATTATCTACACTCTACACATTCACGTATGAACATTTTCATTTAATTTTCCATTATATTAATAAAAAAGAAAAAAAGAAAAAAGAAACAAATGCTATTCTCTTCTCATACAATTTTTCCATCAACCAAACCTCGCTGCCTGATGTAATATATTATTCATGTTTTTATTTTATTTTTTTTTTACCTCATGATGATATGCACCTTACCATTATTTATATGAATCATGCGACTATTTTCTACATACAATCGGATTCGCTAGAATAATGTAGGAAATATATAAGTGGAAATTGTGAAAATGGTGGAAAATACCTAGCAGCAGCAGAGAAAGAGATATCACATACAGCCACAATCAAAATCCAGTCAGACTCATAAAATATAGTTGCGGGTAAAAATGTACGATGTGGATGTACCTAGTAAATGTATATTATTAGATAGTTCTTTTATATAATATTATGTATAATATTAATATAAATAGAGAAAAGGGGGATTTTCGGTTTGGATGTTTTTCTATATAAGCTTAGTTTTTATGTTATATAGTTAGCAAATATATATGCAAAGGTAGATAGATATAAGATATAATAGGTAAAGTAGTCATGGTGACCAGTTAACAACACATACCAAAAACGAAGAGCAAATTGCGTCTCGTCCGCTATATAGCGATGATAAAAAAAAATTATATATATATAATAAAACAGAAAAACCCTCTATGATTGTGATCAGACGGGAGGGGTTGGCGACGATCAACATTTTCCGTTTTTCGTCTTCTTTTTTGGATGGAAAATAATGGAATATTCACAATTATTGCTTACTTATAAAACAAATTTAGTTGTGGATTATACAGAATCTAGGGAAATAATTTAAATGTGGAAATTTTAGAAGAATTATTTATTTTTTGTAATAACTTCATAATATAGTTAAAAGTTAAATGTTAAAAATTCTTATATGATTCAACACGAAAAATGAATCAGTTTTCAAATAAATATTCAGTGTTTGCTTATACAAAATAATTCCACCGACATATCTTATCATGATGGCATCAATTTCTTATAAATGAGACTAAGCGGAAAACATAGGGCTTCACAAAAAAAAAATGGATTTTTAATTCTTGTATTTAAGAGAATATTGAAAGCGTCCTGATGAAAGAAATGCATCATGCATATAATGAAAGAAAGAAAAGAAGTATCTCATTCATACCTAGCATATGTGTTTTCTTTCCTTAATATTAAACAGTAAACAGTATAATATGTTACCTATATTGTGAATTTACCTGCGTCTAAAATATTGATTTTATATCACAGCGTTCTTTGCTGCGGTCTCGTTTATTTTCTGTTTTCTTTCTGCTCGAAAGGTACATACATATATCAGATTAGACGAACTGACGTCGCTTAGAAATAAAATTCGCTTGGTCTACAATCAATGAGCATTTTTTTTTTTTATTTTCAGAATATTAGATATACCTTCATATAATATTAAATTTATGTACAGCACCCATAGTTTTATTTCTTCTCTCCTTGATTTTTTTTTTTTTTTATTGCTGTATAGTTTTTTTTAACTGTTTTAGATTATTTTACAAAATGTAACGTTTCGATATTTATATGGCATTCAGCAATATACCAACCATTTTACTATACATTGTTGTTATATATTATGCGCTTTCAGTGTAATTTCTGCTGATTTTCTCTTTTTTCTGATTCAAATATAATTCGATGAATATAAAAGGGATTGCTTCTTGCTTATACAAAATGTGTATATGATTGTTGTTTTGAAACAAATATTAATGGTTGATGGTGTGGGTATATGGTACGGGTGGCGTGTATGAATTTGACTATGGAAAAAGGGGATACATTTAACCGGAAGTTGCGATAGACAGGTGTATATTATACATTTAGTTTTACTCAGGTCAATGGAGAATACAAATTCTGAATTTATATATAAATAAAAGTGTATGCGAGCGAATTGTCCCTAACCCTCTGAAATAAATGATATAAAATTATTTTCTTTTTTCTTTTTTGGTGATTTCATCGAGATTGCGTTTCAGTCGAACAAATATATATTGTATATCTAGACTAGAGCCTAGGCACATATAAAAACAAAACAATTTGCGTTATTTTATTTATCACAGTTTATTACAATGTATATTGGGGTGGTTTACTGGTGAAAGTGTATTAAATGATATATTATGTGTACTTTTTATATGTTCTCTGTTCAACATCTACCTACGTTATCTTCACAACAAATTGAAATTAAATTTTATTCATACCGGAAATTGATTTTTTTTTTGTTCGTTTAATTTTTTAAGATAATGGCAATAGCCTGGCTGTTATTACTATTATAATCATGAATGGCATATATTATTCTTATATCTTTCGAGTCGTTCGTTAGGGTTTGTTTTTATTAAAATTTAACAAAAACTTAATATTATATAAATATGCATCTATAAGCTATAACATGACAAAATCGTTATTATTTCCCTACTATCTCTCACGGTATTCATAATACAGCGTCCATCTTAAGCTAAATTCATCTTCCATTTATTTCCTGGTAACAAAATTAATACTCATAAATCATAAAGATAAATAATAAAAAAAAAAATAATGATGAGTACAAAATAAAACCGAGTTGTGTCTGCACATTGACTTACCCTTTACGCTATGAAATAAATATTAATACTTCACGGCTGACGTTTATTTCAATTCTTTCTTTTTTCCTTTTATATTTCAATCTCCTCTTTATTTATTTATTTTTTTTTTTTTTTGCATATTATCATAAAGGTCATAAAAGGTCCATTTTACCTTTAGAAAAAAGGATGTTGATATATTCTTGCGCTAATGTAAACTATTAAGCATAGAGCGTACACACTCTGACCCTTTAGTTTAAGAAGTCTATATGCAAAACTATGAATGTGGATTATAGTCGTACATTCTGTTGTCATTAAATGTTAGATGTTTTGAGAAACAGAACAAAAAAAAACTTAATAGTTTTTTATATTGTTTGTAGCTTGATGCTTACTGTTTATAAGCTGTTTTTTTTTCTCATATATGCATTTTAAAATTAAAATTAGAACCACGACAAGAACAAAATGACCTTTAAATATGTCAAGAAACAAAATATATAATTATTAAAACTAAAGGTGTAAGATTTTTTGAAGTTGGTATATAAAAAAAAAAAAAAAAAAAAGCAAACAATGGTTATATCTCAACACAGTCGACAATATAACGTTAATATAATATTATATATGCATCGCTGTTTAGGGGAAATGATCATATATTGTTTTTTTTTCTTTTTACCTACCTTTATTGGTGATTCATTTTATTTGACTTAATGGATGATATTTTTGTGTATGCAAATTAGAAGTAAAGATGACTATCAAATAATTTGTATTTTTAAATTAATATTTCTTTTGCATAAACTATGTAGTCGGGTCACGATAGGAATATCATTCGTTATAAACCAAAATAAAAACGCAGTATAAATATATTTTTAAGTAGATAATTTTTATATTATATAATATATAATTTATAATTAATATATGCCAATAAGTGGCATTTCTGGTCGGAACATCGTTGTGAGGACCTCTATGACGACCAAATTGGGACGACTAGATATGAATATGTTGTCACTTCGAAAGCCGTTATATATATTTTCCATTCTTTTTTCTTTTTTTTTGAGAAAACCGTCTTAAATTTTTTTTTGCCTAAAAGTTCTAGCCAAGTACATCTGTAATTATACTTCATCGCCTGTACTCAAAGATTTAGTGTTAATCAATATATATGGGATTAAGAATTCAAATTTATGTTATTTAAATTTATATTTTAAAAATCAAAACTTTTTTGTTACGTATTTTTATTATTTTTATTTTATTTTAATTTAATCTTTTAAAAGTGATCTGGTGTGACATCTAAAACCTATCCACAAATTCTGTTCCACTATGTACGAACTTATAAGGGATCGCAGCAATATCGCCTTTTATTAATCTGAGCAAAATATGTAGCAAGCGTATATATCACAAGTCAAAATATACCAGATTATCTTTAAACTCTTAAAAGTAAAGTTCATTATTCTCTTACGTATTACTCACAGTTATAAATATGAAATGGGTATGTCTATCTATGATTATGTAATACAACAATTAACAATAAGTATTTAGTTGTGATTTCTTATTTAAAAATAAACAATACGCAGTCAGAATAATTACAAAAATTCATAAAATTTACATAATTAATCATATTTATTGTACAAATGCAATGAACAGAGCATGCCAACATCGAAATTCATTTTTATTTTATTTATTTATTTCTATATACATATTTATTAAATAGTTGTACTTGCATATACATATAAAGAGTTTGGATTCATAATTTTTATACATATTGAGTGCTTAAAATTTACAATATCTATTTCTTTCACTAATAAACATATTTGATTTTTTTTTTCTTATACAGATACAGTAATGCACTTAAGTGAACTTGTATATATCTACGGTATATGTAAATATGGAGAGAGAGAGAACCGTCCGACCATCTATCATTATAAAAATAAATTTTGTCGTTTCATACCAAAGGTTTATAACATGTACGATATGTTGGTTCTTATATCAATTATATTGGTAAGTTTATATGTGACATCCCAACGTTTTATCCATATATATAATAATGAATAAACGACAAATTGAATTAAACAATTTTTTTTTTTAAAACATCAGCATTTTGTAAATTTTTGTTACGCATACACAGCGACATTACTACACGCGCTTATTCTTCTGATGTATATTGTCTGAATATTGGTTAAGTATCTACCTTTATAAATATTCCTATTCTGCTTCTGCTTCATTTATGGATAGGCTTGGATATCAATACCTATGTAAAAATTGAATTGAGAGATACAAACCATTTTAATATCATTTTCTTCCAAACATTCAATTTGAAATTCATTTAAAAGCTAAACACGTTAAAATGTAAAATGTTCAGAATTTCATATCCGGTGAATTTGATGGGCTCTGTTGTTTGTGATGTTTCTCTATATACTGTTTTGTTTTTGTTTTGTTTTGTTTTTTTTTTTTTGTTACTTCTTTTTCTTAATAAATGTTAAGCTAGAGCTATACGAAGATATTATATTTTATGACCAGTATATGCTTATAACTATCTTCTACATATAATTTTACTTAATATGAAGAGTATATGATCACGATGATGATGTTGTGTGTTGTTGGTTCAGGCGTGACCAAGGAAGAGGGCATACACAGGAACATATCATTTTAACCATACAATATTTATAACTATGGATGTACATTAACGGTTTATTAACCCCGTATGTCGAGGAGTTCTGTCTTTCAAATCCGAGTATATTATTGTTAGTTTTCGTTTGACTATAAATGTTGATAATATATATATACGTAAAAAACTTCAACGCCAATTTAAATTAAAGGAAAGGACTCCTTCATATTTCTTTTTATATATGTTGACGAGGTATTTTGAAACATTTTACCACGTGAATACCAATTTTTTTATTTTTTGCTTAATAATAGCAATTTTTATTAATTAAGTTTACTTCCAATGTATTTCATAAAAATTATTATTCATATTCTGAAACAAAGCATAATTAATAAGCACAAATAAAATTGTATAAAAATATATAAAATCCTGTCTTTTTAATACTGCAAAGTCAGAAGATCATTCTCATATTTACATTGCACTTTTTTTTTACATTTTTTTGCAAAATTAAGACTTATTTCAACAAAAATAAAAAAAATGAAGAAAGAATTTATATTACTTAAATGTATGTTCATCAGAATGCACTTTTTATGTTTCAGATTTTATTTAAAATAATATAAAACTAATAATAAGTAAAGAAATAAAATTAAAAAAAAATAACAAAAATAACAAAAATATTATAAATGTATAGATGTAAAGTAGACGTAAATAAATAAAGCAACGTTAAAATAAAAAGAATTAAATGCACAGGATGCAGTTTCAAGCGGAGATGAGTTAACAATGTTTATCGAGAATTAGATAAAATCTGCTTTGTTTGCGTGTTTGGGTTAAACAAAATTATTTAAAAATTTATAAGCTGAAACATTTTATGAGAGAATCAGTTTTGCTTCAAAAAAATTTTTTTTTTTCTTTCTGCGTCTCGTTTAATAATACTGATGGCATTGAGATTTATTTATATTTCAAGTATCGCGAGAGCATGGATATCTATTAGTTAAAATATCTTTACTAGTTTTGTGTTTGTTTTCATTTAGCTGGTGGTTAGTCGCATAGATTACACAGTATTTATCCCATTGTTACGATGAATTGAAAGAAAAGGGTCCTATGTCTGATTATATTTCGTTTGTCATGCACGAATGAACTTTGAATAAACGATTAATTAATTCTGTTAGTTTTAAGTGAATAGCCAGACTATAAATAGCTACATTTGATCTGAAGAAATATTAAATTTTGAACGATTTTTGAATTTTTATGTTTTTATTGAAATATTATTTGAATGGAATTATAATAGACATTTATTTCTAGGTTCATTCAAATATACTTAAGTTAGATGTTCTTAAGATATCTAATGTTACTTTTAAAATTTTCTAACAACTAGAAGTTGAAAAATCCGAGTATCCCAACAATTACCTCATAGAAACCTTCAAGAAAATGTTTTCTTGAGTCAATATTTAAGTTGTAATCGATATGTGCATTTCTCATTCGTAACGGAAAGTGAGCACAACGAATATCTTTTTTTTTTTTAATTTCAACAGAAAACTTATATTACGACTGTGAAAAAAAAATCCGCACGCCTAATCCAAGGTGTTATTTAATTCTATGCGCGCAATCTATATAAATACATAATAATATTAATAATTTCAGCTACATAATATCCCAAGCATTAGTTAAAATTTATAAAATCATAACAAATAAGTAGTAACAATATAACGTCATAATTATAATCATCGTGATTTTTCTATACGCTTTCATGAATTTTGTGCCATTCAGAGATAAAATAATTTTATAATGTTTGTTTGGTTGTTTGAAATAGTTTATTAGATTGCGCACATTTTATTTTTCAACACCAATACCATCAACAACAATGCAATGTGTTTGTTGTTTTTTTTTTTTTTCTATTTTCATTTTGGTAGGCGGGTGTAAACTTAAGCTTGGATATATACCTAATTCTAATAACATAACTCAAATAATTTATATAAATATTTCTGTTTTTTTTTTTTATTCGTGTTCAATGCCTTCTTATAGAGCATTCGCACTTACTAAATAAATATAAACGTTCAAATTGATGCCTATTTTAACTTAATAATAATATTTCTAAGGTGAATGAGTAGGTACTGCGAGTATAGTCACTTTCATTTTTCATATCATATATGATTTTTTTTTTTTTATATATATTACACATACTCCGTCCACATAATTTTTATAAGCTTCAGTTTGCAAAAAGTACAGAAAAAATATTAAGGTTTTTTATGTTTTTCATTTATTATAATCATTATGTTATTGATAAATACACATAGATAAATGTTGCAACAATTGAATAAATTTTATTAATTATTTATGGTAGATTGAACACCACAGGAATTGCTCGAGCAATTGTTTAAACATAAAATTTATCATTATTGCAGATCTTATATCTAAACGGTTTATTGATTCTTGAAATGTAAATAAATGTTGAATGTAGGTAGAATTGTTTGTAGCAAAACGATTTTGGTTTTTCTTTTTTTTTTCTTTTTATATTACACTTTTGGAAGCGCAATTCATTTTTTCAATTGAGAATTTATTTTTATTATGTAATTCGATTATGTATTTAGAATTTTGTTCAATGAATCGGTAACGATTAACTTAAGCTATTTACAAATATTTAAAATCTTCTTGATATATCGTTAAGATCATAGTTTTATTTCTTTCAAATACGGGATCGTCTCAAAAACAAAATTAACCAAAAAAAAATATTTTAAGCGCACTGAGATGCAGACAGGTATTTTATGAAGGTCATTAAAAGGTAATGCAAATTATTCCATAATATTTGTTCAGAAAATATAAATACAAAAATACATTCAAACTAATCACTGATTTCCTGATATGTATTTTGAATCTGCATTATGTCTCCAAACAAAAATGTATATTATTTAAAATTGAATTGCACAAATTCACTTTAAAAATATTTGTGGTAATAAACCATATCGTCGCCAGCATAACAAAATTGTTATGCAGACAGAAATTGATAAGATAAATTTCCGATTGAGATGTTTCTAAAATTGTATTTTCTCTAAAAGCAATTTGCATCATATGATAAAAGCAGAACGAAAGAAAAAATAAAAATTATTCATTATATGGACAAACCGTTTCAAACATCTTAATCTTGTGTTGACAGTTTATGTAAAAACAAACAAATAATCTATATTTAAGACCAAGTAAATAATAAATCACCATAAAAATCAAACATCCGTTTGACCATTATGCATAAGTATAACAAAAAATTATTCTTCTGGTCAACAAGATAATTTACCTTTTCATATTCATACGAAAATGTTTTACCGCGTACTGTTCACTCAATGCCCTTAATGACGGTGATGCACTTAAGATAATATTTTCAAAATGACCAAAATATTTTTAATTACTTGTTTCTTAAATGTACGCTATTTTGTGTGTGTATATGAGTGTTGATGTTCAGAAAACAATTAGGAATCATTTTAAATACCTTTGCATATGTATCTTTTGGCTATATGTAAATTTTAATGTATAAAATGTACATTATATTCTAGTAGCCATATTAAAATCTCAAATACATCGTATTATTGGATATAGCTATTATTTTATGAGAAATTGCAGACATTTTTTTGACTAGACAAATTTTTACCTGACATTGAATTTGTCCGTTGTCCGCATCGTCATAATATAATGATGTGTACATGGATAAAATTCATTGATTTTTCCATTTTACCTTTTACGTTTTAAGGTACTTACCGAAATTTTACCTATTCCATTATAATGCGAGATATTTTTGTTTTTTTTTCATAGTTTTGGTAGGTAGGTATTGTTTCAATGCATCACATTTCCCAAAAATATTGAGTTGGTGAGGTGGTGCGTATTTTTACTCGTACGTATTTATAATTTATTATGAATTTCAGGTTATACAAGTACAATAAAAACAAGAAAACAAAGATTTTGTAATTTACGTGATGATAATTGAATATACATATATTTAAAGGTATATGAGCTTATTTTACCTACTTATGTTATATTTCATTTTTATGTTAATATGGAATTGACGTAAATATTTCTATTTCAAATTACATAAAGATGTCAAATTTGATAAAAATAAAATTTAAAATACATTAAACCATTTTTATTGAAACCGATTACAAGTGTGTATGCGATTTTTGTTCATTTGAGACAATTTGAAAGTCGTTTGTATCAGAAGATTTGTTTTGATTTATATCTTTTTGTTTCTCTTTATTTTTCTTTATTTAAATTTTTAAAATATGTGACCGGAGCGATAATAATACGTATATGTACAAATAGATCAATAAAATATAATTTAAGTCTACATTTAATTTTGTGAATGGTTTTTAGATAATATTTGCCATTAATGGACTAATGAAATGATGAAAGGGATTAGCAAATTAATTAATTAAAATTTGATATCTTAAAAATGTTTGCACAGCGAAATAACACATAATTAAATCCGTCAAATCCGATACATATTTGCATTTTACTCCATTGTTACTTTATTTTTTTCAAAACTGACGTAAAAAGAAATAAAGTTAATTCGTAAGTTTTATTTTATTTTATTTTTTTATTTGTCATTTGGTATCTGAATAATTTTAATATTTGCAACAGGCAAGCATTTATATTAAAAATATAATCATATTCTTAAACAAGTTTCTCTGTCATTTGTTTCTATGACCTTCACAGAAAGGCTTAAAGGTATTTATTTGAATAGAATAAAGAATTAATGGTGTAACAATACTTGATATTGTTGCAGCAATGATAATTAATTTATGTGTAATAGGAATAGCATTTAACGCTGTGATACAAAAATCAATTCAGTTAATTAAGAATTCAATTTAGCAGAAGATATGAATATTAGTTAGTATTTATAAGTATTTAATTTGTCATTATCTGTTTTTTTTTTTGTTTTTTAATTTATTTCATCGCTTGGGGATTGACTATACAATCTGTATATTTAAAATTTATAAATTAAAATTAGCTAACAATATAAAATTAGCTAACAAATTATTTATAGAATATATTTACGAATGAGGTCATTTCAAAATAGAAGAAATTTAGAATAAGAATATGCACGCAAATAAGCAAGCGTAAACGAATTGCTACTTTTAATGTTTAAATTCGTATCAAACTTAGCCAAATAACAATCGAGAATGGGCTGACGGAATCTACCACAGGAAAATTATTGCCCAATGGCTGAACGAGAAGTGGAAGCTGTGACGTATGGTACTATATAGTGGCACAATCGGATGAAAATCAATATTATAAACAATGAATGATGCTGATAATATCGAGAAAAAAACTGATATCGTATAATAACAGATGTTTCGAACCATCTGTAATAAATGTAAATATGAATTCATATGATGAACAAATTGATGGGAGCCAAGAATTAGTAAGATGATATCCTTCAGGTCTCTAGAAATAGTAAATAATAATAATAGACAATTCTCCGTAATCACAGTAAATTAACTATACAGAAAATTATTGGGAATGACTATTGTGATTAATCGTCTATAATCTTTTATACAAATTTCAACAAGATTTCATTAACATCCAAAACTTTATAAACTTAAATAATGTTGCAAGATATGGGCATGCCCAGATATATATTTTTATTGTTCATCTTCATGGAATCTTCAGACTTTATGCGTGGTGTCATACGAATAAATAAATTATGGTTTATTCTACAATTTGTCTGATATCATTTTATTTAAAAAAATGCTGAAAACATTTAAATATTTATATATATATTTAAATAGTATTTATTCCCATGCTACTCATATGTGGTTAAAACATGAAGAATTTTTTTTTTCACATTCACATATTATAATCTACGTTAAGAAAAGTCATTAACGCGGTTGTATCACGTACCATTTTCAATCGCATCTCATTACGCACATTTAATTATACACAGTTTTTTTTTTACGTTTTTACTTTAATATTTTTCGGATTATTATATTTCTCTTATATAGAGGTGGACATAAATGGTGAACTCAATACCAATCGTTAAGGTCTCTTGTATTTCATAGAACAATTATCTTCCTTTTATAAAGAAATTATTGAAATTTGCATTTCGTATCGTATAACGCAGGGGATAAAATAAGCAAAAAAGCTGAGTGCAATATTTTGAAGAAAAAAAACTTCGTGTTTGTACCCAGAGGTGCG
>JAABKK020057664.1:0-10474 GCA_011634745.2 Catotricha subobsoleta
TAATGTAAAAAAAAATCGCTTCGAATTTCCAGACGATTTGATTTACTGGACATTCGATTTTTCGGAATTCTACTGTACTCATACTAACATACAATATTTCGTGTATGTGTATGGCCATTTTGATTATTTGAATTTGATCCCATTCTCGCGTACGCGAAATATAAAGATATAAATCTTAACCGAAGTTGTACGAAACTGTTCATGAAAATAATTTTAATATCTAATTTAAATAAAAACCATAAAAATAAAATAAAAACAAAAAAATACTTGTCGATTATTTTTTAATTCTTTACCTAAAAATAAAATAAAAACAACACTATTTTTTTTTAGTTCCTGCCCCATTGCTGATGAGTACAAACAAATTAGTAATTCAAAATCATTCGAAATATTGTACTTTAATCATTAAAACTAATAACATTCAGATTTTTTACCATATATTTTGGAGACATATTTTGCGTTCGTGTTTAAATAATACATCTATTTATAAATGTTAGCTAGCATCATGGTATATGCGCTCATACAGAAATATATACTTCCGCTACATTTAGCAACCTCAACTGGAGATGTTATCATAACCGTTGCATTTAAAAATTGAGAACAGAAAACGCAAAATTCCATTTTAAAAATATATGTTGTAAAATGGTTTGTAACTTTTTGAATGTATTCGTAGCTAATAGCACTATTTTTACCAATACCTACTTTACCCAGCAATGATACGACATTATTCTCAAGTTAAGCAAATTTGACAATAAATCCGTAAGGACATTCACTCAATGCAATCGAATTGACATATAAATCCCATTTCAATTTTAGATAATTCCCAACTCCTTTATTTTATTTTATTTTTTTTATTCATATATATATATATTTTTTTTTTGCTTTTCTTCATCCTTTTAACAGATATTAGGTAGACTAATATCTATATCTATACATTGCTGAATAGGTAGCTTCGTAATATTCTGCATATGCATGTCTATCCTGTAAAATGAATTAAATAGAAAATCGATCAGAGTTAAATGCAATAATAAAGCAATAAACAGCTTATAAAGTAAAAAAAATAATAATTCAAAATAATGCCGTTTCAAGGTCTGGTCTGGGCCTGCATCCCTTCTTATATAAAATTTATTACATATATACAGTTTATGCTATACAGTTGCTACTAGAGTTTAATTAATATTTTAATTTAAACCAATAATTATTTATGTCGCTAACAGAAATTTTTTAATCATCAACAATCTATATTCTTATTGAATTTTTATGTTTTTTTTTTCTTCTGATCTTTGCGAGTTTCTTATATTTACTATATATGAAACCAAACTAAATTAAGCTGATGTTGACAGAAATTTTCTAAAAGCTATTACAGAACGCTCAGGGTATAGTAAGAATACAATATGAACTTATGCAATACTTGGCCATTTTCTTAATACTTTAATAGATAGATATATTACATAACCTGATCAAGTTTAAAATTATATTGCCATAAACTATACGAATTATTTTTATATCAAAAATGCTGCTGAAATGAAATATTTAAAAATAAACTAAAAAAAAAATAATAATAATAATAAATAACATTAATAAAGTTAAAGGAAATTGTAGGTCAAGTTGTCCATCGACTCATTGTCGTATAACTGAAAAATAAATAAATAACATTCTATATATAAATAATAATAAAAAAAAAAGAATAAGTGTATGGTCGAAGCCGAAGTTAAATGTTAAAGGTGCGAAAGGAATTTGAAAAGGAAATTGAAGATGGTGGTTGAAATGTTTGCCATAGTAAACCTAACTACCGCAAGTTTGTATTTTTCTATTTTTATACGTGTTTTATATTTGTTGTAAGTACATAAATGTAAAGGAAATTGGTGTTATTATTATTATTATTATTATTATTATCATTATTATTATTCAGTAAAGCAGAATGCTGTTGAATGAATTCATATATAAATGGTATATAAAGTATTTTACTCAAAATACAAATAATATAATATTAAAAGTATTCACTATATTTATATATATGTCTCAATATAATCAATTTAATTACATTTTACTGATTTAAAAGACAATTTTTTAATATTCTTGATAAGTAATATTCGAATCGTTCTGTTCAACAAAAATATATACCATTTTCCATTTATAATGTCGTCCCAAAATCGGTGCAATGAATTCAAAATAACATCGTAAATTTAATTTCTAAAATTGATTGCATCGGTCATTGCACACACAATAAAAACACCTGATACCAAATAGTATCGACTCAAAATGTCATACACTTAGCTAAATAATGCACCAATACAATATTAAAATAGGTGCTGGGTATGTAAATAAATTCGATTTTGGATACATTTGTTTTAAAAGTTTTCTTATTTCATGCAATATTTGAACTGGTTTATAAGTTAAGTCATGGAAGTATTTATTTTCTTTTTTAAAGTTATATATGACAGCATAATCAATTTAGTTGAATATATATAATAAAAAAAAAAATCTTGAACATTTTTTAAATTGAATATTTTAGACAAGTCAATACGATTTTAAATTAGTTTTTTCTACATACATATATACAATGATCGACTAAAAAAAAATTGACTTCATTTTTGAAAAAAAGAGAGCTACGAATGGATTCGTACACGACTCCAATTTTGAACAAAAAAAAAAACGCGAACAAAAAAACGGGATGGATAAAACAAAAATCGGGAAAATTTTCCCCAATTTCCAAAGTGCACAAACAAAAACAAAAACAAAAATGAAGTCATGTACCAATCCATTGACAGCTTTTTTTTTTGTTCACGAAAAAAATTATAACCAAAGCCAGAAACAGTTTAAAAAAAACATCCTGTAGAATTAATAGAAGATTTTGCTACAAAAATACAAACCCTGACCAGGACCACCAATAAATCAAATTATTCTAAAATTCCGCACATAATTCAAAAAATTAATTAAAATTCATTCCTTTATTTGGAATAGGCTGTAAATTCTGAGGTTCTGGATTTAGAAAAATCTTTAAAAGAATTAGATATGCGAAGAAACTAATAAACGATTTAAATGCAATAAATATTGAAACATTAAAATCATCAGAACAGCAAACGAAGACAACAGAACCTATTGACAGTAAAAAAAATTGTTATACATATCGATTCTAACAACCGATAATACATTAAAATCTCCAGAAGCTATTCAGAAATCAATAAAAAAGAAGAAAAGATCAAAATCATCTGGTTTAAATGGAATTAAAAATAATGGTGGTAATCAATCATTAGAGCATCAAATTGTGCCTGAAATTATCCGTGGTGTTAATGCAACAAAAAATAATGATGTAAACCATTTATCAGAGCATCAAATTGTGGCTGAAATTGTGGTTGGTGGTGATGAGGTTGATAAATAGTTCAGCAACGACAACGAATGATCATGTTTTCAAAATTCCAGAATTTCTACCAGAAACAAAGAAACGGATAGCCAAAAAACGAAATAATAGATTAATTGAAAATAAGACAACTTCATCGAAAAAGTTATGCGCGCTTCCCCTTTTTTACTTCATTTTTTAAAAAAAATCTAGTATTGCCCAATAAACAGATAATCATTATAAAAAAACACTGAATAAAGATGATTTCACGGTATAATAGTTTGGTTATATCACGGTATTTTTTGAGCTTAATGTCGTAGTGATTTCATTTATCTCTGGATAGTAACCGTGATATCGCCAAGTGATATCACCCAAATAAATAGATTGGTGCGATATCCCAGTGATTTTTGAGTAACAAATGAAATTACATGTAGAAATGTTAATTTTTTTCTCTTTGGGACATTTTTAGGTGCTTATTGCTTATACTATTACCAAAAGTTGTTTTAATTCAGACTGATAAGTTGTGTCTTTTTTAAAACGTCTTCTAGCATATAACTATATTTAATGGAATGAAAAATCATTTGAATAATTAGACTTTTCGATATTTCATACAAAACACCTAATTATTAAGACCAATGTATACGATATGATTGATATATTATTCATATTTCATCTCTATTTTTAATTAATAATAATCGTAATTCCCCAAAACTAAGTATGATGAGTTGTCAATATCATACAGTCGAGCGATTCACGAGCGAAATTTTTTATATTCTCCATATTATTATTTCATTTCACGCGAACAGGAAACCAGGCTATAGAGTATAGATTGTCAATGGCAAGTTGAAATAATAGTAAACATTGACATTGAGAAAAATTAAATAAATAAATAAAGCAGTTCAACAATACCGATTTAAAATCGTATTAATATTTTTATATATCATTGTCAATGGTTTGATCAAAACTACGTGCATAGTTATTTATAATGGATTTTTAATGATAAGAAAAACCGGAAACAAAGTACATTTCAGTTCATTGTTTTTGTTATATAACAATCAAATGCAAATATTTTTAATTTCAATAATAACAAACGTCATTTTGGATAACAGTTCCGCATTGGCTGAACCTAAAAAGGTAAAAAAAATGATTTCACAAATTGCTCAAAAACAAATAAATTCAATTTTCCAATTAACATGTAATTCATATTGCATATTGCATATTGTAATAATATGGATACTGATGATCTAATATTATTTGTTATTATGTATTATTAGGTACTTATAAAGCATATAAAATTTGATTTTTCGCATCTATTCCTTGAAAAACAATGATTTTAAATTCACAGTTTTTCGTATTTATTTTAATTTGTTGAACAGACCCTGCTGACCCCAAATTAAGTCTTAATCGCTATGACCAGTTCGTCACTGATCTGACCAATATCTCACTGGTTTTGAAAACTTTATATTTCTATCGGAATCAGTTTCTAAATAGAGTTCAAACTACATAAGAATCGATTGTAGAATTTCAGTGAAAATTAATATGAAAATGAAAATATTCTTTGGGCTATGGCTTAAGTTGCTACTTTTGATCCAAAGTTATGATTTTCGACATGTTTTAAATAAGGTTCATTAAAATATTTATTAAAGAAATAAAAATAGATTTACATTATCTACAAATACTGAAATTTAATTGGTTTCAATATAGGCTCACGATGAAATAACACTGAAAAAATTCGATTGTTATTTTAATCCAGAATATTTTGATGTTAAAAATTCAAATTGTACACTTGTAGCAGTTTCACGATATGAAAAACGAATCAATATAGATTTTGTTATAACTAAGGCTGTTCCAAGTCTTTTGGTATTTTATTCTGATTCATTAATCCTCATAATTTTCATTTTCATAAACGCCTTATTTGTTTTTAAATGTTTAGGTAAATACTAAATTGCTTAGAAAACCTATGTATACACCAGGACAATATGTGAAAATCATTGACTTTACTTTTGACTATTGTGCATTTAAAAATGGGATGTTCGATGCTATATTTTTATATGCGCTTCCGATTGAAGAAATGATAACAAAACACGCTTCAGAGAAAGTACTTCCCAAATGCCCAATACAACCAGTAAGATATTCAATATAATACTAAGATAAGCGATATTTAGATTGACTTTTATTTACAACAATTTATTTAAGTATCTACAATTAAATATATAAAATTAGCTTTACAAATTTTTTCTAGAAAAGTTATTATGCTCATAACGTTGAAGTTAATACATCATATGTTCCATCTTTGTTGCCAAGCGGACGATATATTTCACAGATTAATATTTTAGATGGTAATAATACTGTTTATGTAAAATCTGATTTATATGGAATGATGACATCTTTTAGTACAGTTTTTGACTAAACTATTGAGTTTTTAAAAAGAGTACATATAAAAATTAATTAATTTGATTTTTAAAAAAAAAACGGTTTTCATCATGCGTTTTTATTGATGTTGTTGTATTGCACGCTGAAACAGAAATATCTCAAACTAAAGGATTTATTGATAAAAACTTTCGATAGCAAAAATATTTGTCTTAGCAAAGTTAATTAAAAAAAATAAATACCTGAAATGTTATGTTTAATTTATGCCATTTTGAAGTCGTCTACCTATTTGTCATTGGTTATTAACGTATGTAATATTGTATATGTATCATAGTGTAGATTTTTAGTAGGGAATTCTATTAACATTTTCTATATTCAAATGAAAGATTTTATTTAGCTCGATGTTTCATAAACTATTGGTCGCATAATTTTCGTGTACAAAGAAGAATTGTTAGCCTTGACAGGAGTAAAATTTTCGCTGAGGAAATCTCTTTTAGTTTAGACCCATACACATAGTATATAGTAGCTGCTAGTTTTAAAGAAAAAACAATTATTTCGGTTTCGTGTTTGTTTGTAATTGTAATTTTTAAAGAAAAATAAATTATTTTAACATTACTATTTTCTTTTCTACGTCCTATAATATTTTAAATGTAGATCTATTAATCTATAAACTTAACAAAACGTGCATAATTTAATTATTAACAATTTTATAAATTAATTTTAATTTTAAAAAAAACTACACATCACCATACAAATAGTTGTGAAATTGCAATAAGCGCTGACAGCGTTCGTAGTAGAAAAAGTTTTCATACAATCGATCTATTGCAAAAAATGCTTTATATTGTTTTGTTTCTTCCTGTGAAAATCGCTTTATATCATATTTGTTTGGTGTTGAACATCCAAGTTTTAAAGAAATAATGCATGATATTGCTGCTGCTGTTGTTAAAATATTTAAAACAAAATTTATTCGATTTACACTTACTAGTGAAGAACTTATGGCAATTGTAAATAGTTTTAAAGATACGTGGAACTATATTCAATGTGCTGGTGCAATAGACGGATGTAATTTTGAGGTGTGTTCTCCAAAAGAAGAATGTATTGACTATTACAATTTTAAAGGATGGTAGCCGACGCTGTTATTAGCTGTTGTTGACCACAAGTTTCATCATTTATTATAATACATCCTTCCTTGTTACTCTTTTTTTTTCTAGTTTTCTTGACCATAACATTCATATTTATTGAAATAATAAAAAAAATTAAAAAATTAATAAATAAAATGTGTTTGTCCACCAAAGACACTTTATATAATACCGAATTACGATAAACCGCTTCTATATTCTAGAACATAGCCGGTATAATTCCTAAATATTGAAAACCGATAGTGATAGACTATGTCTATATTCTAGAATATCGTCTGTAGTTTGTACCAGCTTTTAGTTCTGAAAAAAAAAGAAAAAAAAATTATTTCTTATATATTTAGACGCTGCATAATTATGCACATAATCTTGTGCAAGTCATATAGCTAGTAGCTACTAGCTATTATAGCTATATACAACCATTACAAGAAATAAAACTTACCACTTGAGCAAGTTTATGCCATAATTAACTTGTGTAATATATATAGGTAGGTTTTATTATTTTATAGTTTATTATAGAAAGAAATAACAGTGACGAAATAAAATACTCATATTTCCAAGAATTAATCTATGATTTAAAACATAGAGATGTATATAGATCGATTCACGGAAACTAATTCCGCTGGAGACGCTTGTTCTAAAATATCGAAAATCGGTATAAAAATTTATTTTTTTTGATTTTATTTCTATGGAACAAGCGCCGGCAGCGCCTCGTGTGGATTTTTTTTTAGCATAGTTTGCAATTGATCTATTAGTTCTTGAATCTTGAGCAAGAAATTTTCAAAGAATTAATTCAATAAAATTCTTTCAAAATTTGTTCGACTTGCCAAAGATTTCCAAAGGCTTATTTTCCAATAAGGCAGAAGATAAAATGAAACAAAAATTATTCTACTAAATTAGTTTTGTCTTGTTACATTTAAAACAAGTAAATAAAACATGCTGTTACTTGAAACAAATGTTTAAAATTCATATGCGAACACTTCAGACAAAATGTGATTTTTCTATCAACCGTAATCTGGAAAATTCGAATTTCGATTTTTTATTGCCACCCTAACGTGTACCTATATCCATTGGCAACTTATTTTTTATTTAACTACAAATTTCCATTAACGTTCCATTTATTACAAATTTTAATAAATCTGTAAATTAATTGATTTTTTTCCTTGTTGATTGAAATTTTAATGAACACCAGAGCTATTTTAATTATTTTTTTAACTCATTTTCTTTTCTTTGTAATCTTTGTTGATTCATTGAGTCTTATCGAAGTTTTAAACAAATAAGCAAAATAATTTTTGGTCTATGGATTTAAATTAAATTTTATTTATTTTCTGCATAACAATTAATATATATATACTTATATAAATTTTTATATTTCCATGGATGCTATCCAATTGAATTCTACGAATAAAACTTAACTGTGTTCCAAAAAAAAAAAAAAAAACCGGCTGCAATCAAATTTAAGCTCATTATAGTTGAGATGTGTTTACATTTCATTACGCGGTTACCGTACCAGCTAAACTGCGTAAATCTAAAATACCACATCTGCGATAAAATAATAAATAAAAGAGATTAAATTTAAATTTCTAATTTTCTGTTGACAATATTTCTCATTTTGTTTTGTGCCATTTAATAATGCTTGCGACAACGTATATCTAGCTCTATTGTGATTCTAATAAATTCACTTTTGGAATAACAAACATGCTATCAATTAGTTGTTACTTGTTACATAGAATGAAAAAAAAAAAAAGAAAATAATATTTACAAAAAAAAAAAAATGAGAAAAACGAAAAAACATTTTATTTTGCCAACACACATAATAAAGTCAATTTCTATTTCCAATTTTCTCACCCTTTTGTAAACTTATTGCTTGACCTTAGTTTATCTGCACAATCTATAATTGAAAAATGTTGGGGAAATTGACTTTTACTACACGATGTGTATTATTATTACCTATATAATCATAATAAGCAAGTTATATAATATGTAGAAAAGAACCGTCCTGGATCTATAATATGTTGTAGCTTGTAGTTCCTAGCACTTAGAATGCATGTTATTTGGTGTATATTTCTGTATATATGTATATGATTTTGTGGGCATTGAGTGTTACACCTATATGTAGAATGTTATAGATATATTTAAAGAAGAAGAAGAAGAAGCAAAAAAAAATGTTCTGCAAAATTGCCTTTCTCCTCTTTTGTTTGGTTTCGATCTCTCTTTCCATCTCTTTTATTCGCACTGTATCCAAGAATTGGGACGAAAACATAATATTATTTTTATGGATGAAAATTCTCGTATTTTTGACATAAAAATCAATTTACTTATGTTGATAATAATAATATATTATAATTGAAATTATAGAAATGCTATAGGACAGGGGTTTGTTGTTTGTTAGCAAATGTTATAGGTAAAAGAAAAAAAATGGTAGGTAGAGGCTACCTGTCCGCTATACTTACTAAACAATGTATGTGTATTTATATAAATATTATAGACGATGTTGGATTTTGTTTTTAAAAAAATTATTCAATATTTTAGAGAATCACGAATTTTTCTTAAATCAATTTATTTCTTTTCACTTACTTGTCCGTTAAAAATAATAGAAAAAAAGAAGCAATTATTGGCTTATTCTTTTTACTTATTTCTATTGTGTTTTTTTGTTCAAACTTCAATTTTATGAATTCGTTTAATTATTATGAAATGGAGTCATGAGATGAGGCGGATTCATGCTTTTGAAATACTTAAACTCTTAACTTTTAACGCAATATAACGTTGTTTTTATTAAATTGGTTAAATTCAATAGAAAAAGATTTAAAGATTTTTTTTTATGAAATGAAGTACATAATATTAAATATATTATATTGGTGAACGATATCTATTCTTAATAATTGAGTGTTTTGACTGAGATATTTTTTCTGATACTTTCTTTTCAGGACATACAGTCAGTTAATTAAAAACCACAAATTTTTTTAATTTTCTATCAACATTACGATATTTTATTATAATTTTCAACAGGGTCTAGAATAATTAAAATTGTTAAATGTAAAAATAATTTGAATATAAGCTAATAATGTTTTTTTTCCACATATAATTAACAAACATATTAATTTATTAACGTACCAAAGTAACGGCTGGTCTTATCATTTCGTGATTGATTTTTTTTCTATTAAAATAAAAACGACAAATATATTAAAATACAAATGCAGAGCTACATCATCTTTATCATTTTACATTTGATTATTAAAAATCGCATGTTATTATCCATGAATATATCTAGTAAGGATTTCTTATATATAATACTTTTCTTACATATCGTGTTTGTATATTATGCATAAATAAATCTAGTTCTCTATATATGTAATAATTTACCACTTAAAAGTCTAATATGTTTCTGTTTAAGTATAAAACTTTTATCCATCCCAAGGCATTCATTATTAGATTTAAATGTAATTGCGCTAAGTTATACATTAGGGTGGTTCGTTTTTTGTATGGGAGTTCCAAAAGGTTAAAATTTTCTAGCTCCAAAAGCATTTTTACATGTGACTGGACCTAAAACGACAATTTTTAATGTTAAGGTCCGAATTTTTTAAATTTTAGCCACCGCGCAATCCAGTTGAACTTGTGATTTTGAGTGTTT
>JAABKK020057665.1:0-10472 GCA_011634745.2 Catotricha subobsoleta
AAGGGGGGTCCGTCATGGGTAAATGTTGTATGGGACCCTTCGTTTAGAAGTTATTACACATTGTTTCGCATTTGGGTACTATATCTTTGGGTGTTATAGCTTATAGCACCTCGCCGTATTTTCGTGTATGCTGTGTGTAGAAATACTATTTTTTAATTAATCTAAAAATTCACTTTACATTTATTTTCAAGAATGGCCGAAATAGATTTGTTTATAAATATGGCGAATTTATCATTTCTCGACTTCAAAGCTATTTTTTCCTAATTTTCTAACTTATAAGACCATTTTCTTATTAAGTAGAAGAAATAATTATTTTTAAAGTCTAATATGTAACCTAAGTCAAACTTCAAAGTCGAATTAATGTTTTAATTTAAGACATTTTTTCTTAATTATGGACCAAATTAGCTACAAATTTAACCTAATTTATATATCGCATTAGCTCAGGAAAAAGCCACTAAATGTTTAAGAAGTCTCTACCCTTTACTGGCTAAAAAATCAAAATTATCACTCAGGAACAAAAACAACATCTACAGAGGAATCATTCGACCAATAAATTACTTTAAAAAATTTCAAATTATCACTATAATAAAAAAAACTCGTAAATAATAATTGTCAGTTGCTGAAAAATTACAATAATTGAATTTAACAAAAATTTCATGTTAAAACAAAAAAAATTAATGAATAAAAAATTGAAAAATTGAATTCGACCAATAATGACATACGGTGTGGTAGGTACCAATCAGCTGCTACGCATATCTAAAAATTACAGGTGGTGCAAAGCAAAAGCCTAAAAATGATAAATGGGCTGCCCTGGAGGTTTCCTACCGATCGACTACATGCAATGACTGGTTATCCAACAATTCGAAATCATCTTCAACTAATGGCATCAAACTTAACTACTCTAACTCAAATTATTAACTAATACGACAAATCATTATTGAAAAAACTTTTTTTGTTTTCAAAGCGTCATATCATGTCACCACAATGATGTGGATATGGATAGAAACATAGCTGGCCTATATTTATATTCATACTTTCACCTTTCTGACTAGTTTTAGTATTAAGTTTTATAAAAATATTTTTTGCTTCACATACAAGTTTTTAATCATTCATTTTCCTTTAACAATTTCACTATAATTAAAATATATTTCTAAGATAAAAAATGTCACTTGCTGATGTAAGATTTTAATAATTGTATTTATCTCTAAAAAAAATAATATGTTAATACGAAAAATTGATGAATAAAATTAAATTGAATTAAAACTTAACTTATAGGTCTAAATTAGTTAATAATATTGGAAAAATTTATGACTTTTTTGTCTAATTTTTAACCCTAATAAGTTCTTGTGACTTAGAGGTAAATAAATAAGAAATATTAACCTATTATTTACCAAAACATTTTCTTCAAAGTCCGTAAACCTATAAGTTTATTTTCAGGTAAATATTAGGAAAATATTTCTTATTTAATTTCCTTCTAGTATAATTTTCTTCAAAGTCGATAAACTAGTCCATTTCTGGACCAAATTAAGAAAATTTTTCTTATCGGATCTAATCGCTGGAATTTTTTTCTCATTTTGTAAGCTTTTTTTAATACAAATTCATTGAAAGTGAGTTTTTGAATATTATTAGGACTCAAATTTCTGTTTCAAGAATATAAACAAACCTTTAATTCCAATTCCTTTAGTATTCTGGTCAGATAGGAGGACATTTGGTCGCGCTAAGGTCAAGATACATAAAATCAGATTTAGCAATATAATAAAAGGTAAGGAATATAGAGCTAGTGAAAAGACATAATTTTTATTGATATTTCTTTTATAACTTAATGTAATAAGTCACTAATTTTTTTTTACACTAACGCTTGGAAACAAATCATAATCATAAATGTAATAACATTTGATTTAATTAATGGAATTCGTCAGAAATGTCATAAAATATGAATAATCCAACATAGATTAGAAGATTTTCTGTTAAAATTTAAATAATAAATCAATAATTTTTCATTTACAAAAATGATTAAAAATTTAAGACTACAAACTTATTTTGAACTTTTTTTTTTATTTTCTTTATTTTTGTGCAACTTTGCTGAAAATAAAGTATGTAGTTTGAAAATGTTTTTATTTTCAATTATAATTCGTAGAAAGAATATATTATAATAAAATTATTATTTCTATGCAAAATATCTTACTTTCACTTATGAAAAGAAATTAATAATAGTAATTTCATACTGTGTGGGTCATATAAAATGTGAAAAGTTCGTGCGATACACTTGTATGTGCATGTGTACTTAAAAAGTTTTCTAAATATACTATATATTGGAAATTTGAACGGTTTATATCATAATAAGGCATAATTATACCTTTTAAGTCCTTGTTCTTGTATGCATTTTTCACAATTTATACCAGCACATCACACCGTATGAGATTAGTATTTTTTTTTCCATATAGTTTTACAACATATTTTATTTTTATCATTATTATGAGCAATACATATTTTTTAGTTCCTCATTTTATTTTTGGAGTTACTAGAGGATAATTTTGTTTAGAAATGTAAATAAAAGATTTTTCGTTTTGTCAAAAGTTTTATTATTGTAGTAGGCACATATTTCATTTGTTTTTTATTACCTTTAATTTATTCTCATATTATTTCGTACATTGAGCTTTAAGACTTACCATCGGCTGTAATTTCGGTTATCAGAAGCAAAATTTCAGTTTTTTGAGTTAGTTTATTCAAGATTAAAATAAATATTAAACCTCAACTATATTCTTTTAATTATTTTTGCTTGGGATTATTTTTTTTTATTTTTCTTAAATCCACATAAAATTGCTCTTTCTAATAAATAATAATATGTTTTTTAAATTTAATATTTAATAATGTTTATCGTATCCTAGTAATTATGTACTTATCACTTTTTTTTTTGTTTATTATTATTTTTGACATATAATATATTTTGAAAAGAAATTTAACTATAAGCTAAGAAAAAACAACATGCTACCGGTGAAAAAAAAAATTCCTAGATAAAACCCATCATACCTACTATTTCACTAAGTTCTTCATTTCAGGCATTCAGAATTTTGAATTTCAAGTGCCTTATCAAAACTAAAATGTCTTTTAGTTTTTTCACCCACAACTTTTTTTTCTCTAAGATTTTATTGTATAAACTATAAAGCTTATATTTAGTCAACCTACAAAAATATTTCTGAAAAAAAGAAAACCAATTCCAACTTTAAAAGAACTTATTACAAATGCAGATGATGTAAAATTGTAAAGTATAATTATTTTATCAATTTTTCTATAGTATTATGTTTAATCTTCATTAGAGAGTTAGAGAAAAAAATATATAACTTTGTAATGACGATTATAACGAAGTCAGTTGGTCTTTATGAATAGATGCATGAAACACATATTTATCCATCATATAGAATTGTTAGTTGATATCTTGTCTATTTCAATTTCTAATCAATTATACAAGAAGCTATTTCGAAATTTAATTGATGAATAACACAATTGTAGACAATTTATTGTTATTTTAATAAATTTGGAATTTATTTTGTGTAGATTTCTATACTAAAAGAATAAGCAAGATTAATGAGAATGCAATGAAAATTAGCTTTGTAAATTTGTTATTTGTTTAAAATTTATTAGGCAATCAGTCTCGAACCAAATTAACTTTATCTGAACAAGATATTTAATAAAATAGTGATAATCAAGAATTATAGCAGACAGCTGAATTCAATTACAAAAATTATGATAATTAATTAAATGTGTAACATTATATGTATAGGAATTTTGTATCAAATAATTTAAGAAAATTATTGATTAATATTTAATATTTAAATATATATACGTATTTTCCGTAAACTATAAATATAATTTTGTTTGACAATCAATCAGTCTCAAAACAAATCAATCCGATTGGTTTAACAAAAACTTAAGAATAAATTCGAAAGAACGAAGGCAGAATTTTTCAACAATTTAATAAAATTAAATATAAAAAAAAATTATTTTGGATTACAAATCGTTTTTTTTTCTTCTTTTGTTTAAATCATCAACTGAAAAAGAATTTGATTTATTATCTGATTTAAATGGTTTTTTGAAATATAAGAAACATTATGATTCGCATGTTTTGCCACCTAGTCTATTGATTTTCGATTTTTTTTTTGTTTTTCGCACCAGCCTAATATACATACATACACCCATGTGCATATATTATAAATTAATTAATACATATACTTATTTATACATACATACTAATAATCTAATAACTAACATAGTTCCTACTTTTTCAATATGCCACACAAAATGAAAATCTTATGGAATTTCTAGTAATTGGTTACGCAGTAGTAAATTATTATGTAGGCTATTAAGTGTGTATGCCAATCATAAGTAATTATACATATTGTGTATCAACGAAGTACTTAGAGTAAAATTGATGAAAAACATTTATATTTATCTAATTCATATCTTTCTACTTTACTTTATTAACACAAAATCACTTAATTCTTAATTAATGTTTTATAATTAAATGATTTACAAATTAATTTATAATTATTGCAAAATATAATAATAAGAAAATCTTAAAAAATAATCGTCTTACAGCTAAAATAAAATGTCACTACAATCGAACGGAATGAAGAGAGTGACAAAACAGCATTGGTATAAATATAGGTATATACTGTTTACAAATTTAGTCCGGGAATCTTGTAATTTTTATTGCCATTGATTTTCGAGTACATATTGCGATATTCGTTTATTAACCACAGGTTTTTTTATACCTACAAATAATTCTATTCTAAATCATTCATTTCTTTATATTTTGCTTTTTATAAAAAACAAGCTACCAATAAACTGGTAAACGACATTATTTTTGTAAGAAATTAAAAAAAAAAAACCTGGAGGTTAAAAAAAAACCAGTATGGCTGTTTCTCAATTCATAATTATTTGCTAAATCTAGGCTAAATTCAATTTAGTCACGTAAAAAGGTGGCTAAACTTATTTGTATAATTTCCGACTTAGGCCGTTTCTCAATTCATAATTTTTATGCATAATTACAAGCTAAATCGCCGCCATTTTGAATAAGTAGAAAAATTTAGCGTGTGTGAAAACCAATTCATAATTTTCGAGATTTTTCGAGATTGCACTAATTCAACGCTAAATTTTGACATCTACTTGTAAAACGAATGCATGGAGGTATGTCAAAATTTAGCTTGGGCTAAATATCTCGAAATTATACAAATAAGTCGGTAAATATGCAAATAAGTTTAGCCACCTTTTTACGTGGCTAAATTGAATTTAGCTTCAACTTAGCAAATAATTATGAATTGAGAAACAGCCTTATTTGTATAATTTCGAGATATTTAGCCAAATCTAAATTTCTAAATATCTCGATGCACTTGTTTTACAAGGAGATGTTAAAATTTAGCGTTGAATTAGTGCAATCTCGATAATTATGAATTGGTTTTCACACACACTAAATTTAGCTACTTATTCAAAATGACGGCGATTTAGCTTGTAATTATGCATAAAAATTTAGAATTGAGAAACGGCCTATATATGTATATTTTTCGTAAACAAAAATTCTGAGCCTTTTTGGTATCGATCATCAATATCCGCCCTGTAAATCCTGTGATCCAGAAAAAAAGTGTTAAAAAAAAACTTGCCAAACCAATACTTACTTGATTTTTTTCAAAATTTTCCAAATTTCTCAAAAATGAAGTAAATGTTATTGTTGAAATTCAAGTACATTTACTAATATTTTGATCTGATTATAAACATTAAATCAACAAACAGTTAAATGTTGAGTAAGTACTTCGAACAATTTATTGAAGGTAATAATGCACACAATATAATAAGTTTAATCTAAAAACTTTCAAATAAATAAAAAGTCGGTAAGTTATTCGTTTGCTTATAAGCAAGACTATAGTCTTTATATTGTATTTATAATTTAAATATGTTATATATAGATTTAAAATTCTTCTCTTGATTTAAGAGTGTGTCGATGCTGTCAGCCCAACCAGTCTAGTTAAGCTAGAATAAATTATATTCTTTTCCTTATGCAAAAATTATTTTAATAAAAGACGTTATCTTTCCAATTTGTGATTATTGAGATATTTTGTTTTTATCAGAATAAAATCGAAGTTGATTTAAATTCTTGTATTCCTAAATTTAGATATGCGTTCAAACATTTTTCAACATAGAAATAGTTTGGGTTTACTCAGTCTTTTTAATAATAGTAGAAGACATATTTCCACTCTTATTTATCGTTCTTTAAATGATTTAATACCTGCCTGCATATATAAAATCGTCTTTTATTACTAATCGAACCAGAAACAATGGTAGCTTACTTGTAAATGTTGCTACAACAGAAGTCATAAATTATCAATTATAGTGGTATTAAATTTTATAACTATCAGATTTTATACGAGAATCAGTGTCGGTGAATGTTTTCAAAGGTATTTATTAAATTAACAACAAGAAGCATTAAATCAAGATACATTTAACAATTTATAATTATTAATTTTAATTTAATACATAAACATTTTGTCCGATTCACCTTATGTGATAGGCAGGGTTTTCAGAGGTTTCCTCGTTAAAAAGCAGTGATTTTCAACTATATTATGAAGATCATCTGTCCTCTGTTAGGGAATCAAAAACATTGTTAAAGTATAGCAAATTAAATTTTAGGTAGGGACTGTTGGATTGTATGGCCAGCATAATATCATATATACAATTTAAAGTCCCAGGGATTTGTTACCTGTAAATCTAGAAAATGAAAATCCCAAGCGTAGCAACGTATAATGTCTAGTACGCAGAGAAAAATAATTGATGTTAAATACTGCCACATGTTTTTAATAAATAGATAAATACTTATTATGTCTTAGCGAATATTATTGTAAATTCCTTCTGTACAAAAGTGGTACACAAGGTTCTACCGCTAGACCTTTCTAAGCTACAATTTAATCTATCTTCACCAGACCGCGGTCTACTTAACAAAATATATAAGCACATTAGACTCGGTTGAATAATTTTATCATAATTTTGTTTTTCTTTGCTGATTAGTCTTAAGTTTTATAAAAATATTTTTGCTCATATAAAGGTTTTTAATCATTCATTTTCCTTTAAAAAATTTCAAATTATCACTATAATAAAAAAAAAAACTCGTAAATAATAGTTGTCAGTTGCTGGAAAATTACAATAATTGTATCTCACAAAAATGTTATGTTAAAACAAAAAATTAATGAATAAAGAATTGAAATGAATTGATCATAATTTTGTTAGCATTATTTGTATTTGAAAATAAAAAAATTTCAGTAATTAAAAATTATTTATGAATAAGTAAATTTAGATCTATTTATTTCTACGCTACAAATCGTTAGAATACATTAATTATACAATATTTTCATGAAAATTTTTGTTTATTTGCTTACCTATTATAAACTTGGCTATCCAATAAAAACAATAATTTAAAATCCATGCTAAAATGTTATTTATCATCATTTCTATTCATTAATATTTTCCACAAACTTCTAAAAATAAAAGTAATAGTTAGACCTTTTGTAATTTTTAATTAATATTTCAAGATATCATTTATTAATCAAATGGAATGAAGTTCAAGATCACGCACGCACACATATAAAAACAACACATTGACCCAATTACAGGTTACAAAATATTGTTTTGATAATTTCATTTGGATACTGTTTGCTCAAATGGAAATTCATTTATTTTTTGCGTACCCGTAAATATTTTTGTACTTGGATGAGATTAATCTAAATTTGAAAATTGAAAAAGAAAAACTGTGTCATATCGCTTAATAACGCTCTTATTTCGTATAATTATCATCAGTTTTACGAAAAAAAAAAAAAAACAAAAAATTAAAATCGATGTGTGCTCTTTTAAAAATAGCTTATAGTTTTGAAAGTATGTTAAACTGATTCAAATGTTGTGGTTGAATTTTCATGTATAATTGTGTGTTTGCTATGAATTTATATATTCTGGTACATTCATAAATATTATACTATTAAATGGGATACGAAAATGTGTATGCGAAACGTATTTCTACACTAAAGTAGATTTTAAGTTAACTGTGTGGTCTTCTCAAGTAAAAAGGACTGTACTGCGGAATGAGAACATGACGGTGTGCCTGTGCATGAATAATGGTATCAAAAGCCGAATTGAAAATTAAGTAATAAAATTTCACATATCCTCACAAAATACTGTTTCTAAATATTTTTATGGACTGAGGTTTGATAAAACGTTCGAATCTATAGCTAATTCATTGTTCAGAATAAAATTATCCCAGGAGCTTTATTTCAAAATATATGAAATGTAGCGCAAGATTCGTGTCAAGCTGAGGTAAACATATGTGTTAGGGGATATCATTCTACGAATTTAAAAAATGGTTGCCCGATCTAGGAGGGGGGGGGCAACTCACTTTTTAAGATAGATTAATATTTTGTGCATGCGGCTGGGAAAATGGCAATAACTAAGTTCATAGACTAGCTACAGGAATTATGCGCATATCAAAATGCATCAGCATGAATCCCTCTACAAAACATTTTCAAAACAATATTTCAATATGTCTTTATCGGCTTTAATAAGGCCTGTGAAATCGAGAAAACTATATTTTGGTTGGAAAAATCAAATTTTTCCGTCGTTTACCGAATTTTCCAATTTTCCAAAATATCACTATCGTGTGCAATATCAAATTTTAGGTGGAATATAGGTCCTTATCATTTAAAGAAATGTTTTGGTTTGGTGTCAGAACAAATCAAAAACGCCTTTTTTAAGTGTTCAAATAATCGTCAAAATAATTTAAAACACTTTTTTAGGAAAAAAAAACTTATTTTTTTTATATTATGCAAATTTTTTTGTGCCATGTTTTTTAATGCAGCACTAAATAAGCTTCCTATGTGGTTTAGAAACAAAAACAAACTACGAAGGAGAAAATTAATTTTTAGAGTAAATAAAACCCTAATCGTATATACTTTCACATATTTATCTCTCGCAAAGCCAATTTTCTTCTTCGTAGTTTTTTTTTTGTTTCTAAATCACATAGGAAGCTTATTTAGTGCTGCAGTAAAAAACACGACAAAAAAAATTGCATGATATAAAAAAAAAAGTTTTTTTAAACCTCCACTTCACACTTCATGATTCCTTAGAAATATCGTAAATGCTATACTGGTGAATTGCCTTGCCATCAAATTCGACCATCATCTCACCTTTAATATGTGTATCAATGACGTTTTTTGATCTATGCCCACTACTGCTAATAATTGCTAATATACTCTCATTCGCGCTATATTATGTTGCAGTTTTGTAGAGGCCTTCGGGCCATAATCATCGCACGTTCAAATATATTTAAATTAAATATTCGCCGTAACACAGTGTAACGGTGTGAAAGTGTTCTTCGATTCGATTCAATATTTTCTAATAAAAAGTTGTTAGTGATGAGGCAATTGAAATTGAATAAAATAAAATCAATTTTATAGCCAAGGAAAATTGCCAGACATTTATAACACATTTAATGAATTTAAAAAGAAAACTAATTTTGTCGATTTGTTTGTGACGGTTGAAAAGTACACGCGTCGATGACGCTGTGTGAAGTATTAGTGAGAGTGAAAATTAAGTTATTTAATATTAAAAAAGTTAGTATATATCTTGATTTCAATTCAATAAATAAATTATTTTGAAAATATAAAGCCAAATTCATCTTCAATTGTAATAATTATGTAATATCGTGTTCAATCTCATTCTTGGAAATTTATTAAAATATTTAATTTTTCGAGTGCAAAAATAAAAAATTAAATACAGAAAGAGATATATTTATTTTTGGACTATGATGATCATGCGATGTGTATACGTAGTCTTAGTGTCATGATGAGATAGACAACGTGTGAAGAATGTTTTTAAAAGATTAAGACCGTTTTTTTGTTTTTTTTTTTAAATTCAAATTATCAAATCATATAAATTTTCTTTTAATTTTATATTTGATTTAATAATATCATTTTTAATTGATCATGATCATGTTATTCATTATTCGAATTTTCTAAATTTAGATATTATTTAAATAAATCATCGTGCATTTAACTTGGCATTAGTTTTGAATTTTAAATACATTATAATATGTAATATATACATAAATAAATGCCCACTCGATCAGTTTTTCGGTTTGTTGCATTTTAGTTTTTCTTTAATCAAAAAAGAAGAAAATGACGACTTTCAGGCAAACTAGTTTTTTTTATTAATTTCGCAAACTGATCAAAAAATGCAGCTTGATTAATGATTTAAGATTTATTTTAGAAAAAAAAAGAAGAAAATGTGAGAATTGAATGGAAAGAATTTTTAATGTTTTCCAACAGCGTTTTTGGGATTCGGATGCCACTAGCACAGTCTGACAGGGTTTTTTCTATAGAATTTAATGGTAAAAACCGTTTTTCTCCAACACGTCCAAAATCTCAAGTTATGATTTGGTT
>JAABKK020057666.1:0-10470 GCA_011634745.2 Catotricha subobsoleta
AAAACACACCCCCAAACCCCCCCCCCCCCCCTAAAGCGTTACGTAATATATGAACAGCGCCTAAAGCATAAAATGGCAGTAAAGGGTATGGTAGATTTAACCCTAATCTGTCCCCAGTGGGTCAATTTGACCCACTCTATACTTTGAGTTAGTATATATCATTTGTTTATTGCAAATAAGCCTAAACATTTTATGACAATTTCTAATTCACGTAAATAAATAAAAAAATAAAGTTTATTAAACATAAATAGTACACATAAGGTCCAAGTGGGTCAAATTGACCACTTTCGTTTTTCTCCCAAAACGCAGCCTCGCACAGAAAAATCACCCATTATCAACTCACACTTATTTTCGAAGACGAACATTGTTGTGGAACATTATATCCCCCTAAAATGCCCTCAACAAAAGTTATAGGGTACATCTTTGACGATATTTCATCTCACTTCAACTATTTTATATTTTTCTTTCAAACGCAACCCTGAAAATAGAAAAGCTTTTATAGATGTTGACCCTCATTTAAGGACAAACATTTCGTCCATACATCATTCTTCCCCCCTAAAATGCCCCCATCAATTTTTTGGTATATATAAAATTATAAGTTTGTCTTATTTTAAGAAATAGCAAAAAAACGGAAATTAATTTTCGTTAGATGGCATAAATTTTCATTTTCTTTTTATGTAAAAATAATATACATTTTTAAATAAATAATTTTGATAGAAAACATAACAAAAAAAACATGAGTTGAATTTTGTTTTTTTTTTGCAATTTCCGGAAATAAGAAACATTATAATTTTATATATATACCAAAACTTTTCATGAGGGCATTTTAGGACAGCATGATGTATAGGGGAAATGTTTGTCTTATAATGAGGGTCAAAACCTATATCAGATTTTCTCTTTTCAAGGTTGCGTTTTTGCAATAAAAATAAAAAATAGTTGAAGTGAGTTGAAATATCGTCAAAGATTTACCCTATAACCTTTGTTGGGGGTGTAATGGTTTCACAAAAATGTTTGTCTTCGAAAATAAGTGGAAATTGATAATGGATGATTTTTCTGCGGGCGGCTGGGAGAAAAACAAAAGTGGTCCATTTTAACCACTCGGACCTTATGTGTTACTTTTCTTTAGGAGCGGATTAGGGTTAAAGACGTTATGTCAGTTTAGAAGATAAAACCTGGTAAGGAATATGATTTTCTTGATATTTTAATTATTTTATTTTATTTCAAATTAATTTTGACATAAAATTGTAAAACTGTCAAACCATTTACTGCTCTATAAACTACCTAAGGGTCATGGCTGACTTTATTTTTTATACATGCATTGTCATGCAGCAATGATTTTAGCCAGGTTACTTACACTACAGCTCGATTAAACATTAATGATAGTCATGATAGTGATAGAATAGAGTTTTGAACGAATTTCAATTCAGCACATGCATCATGCGCAAACTATTAGGGAACGTTTGTTGACCATTCTTACGAAGGAACGGGATAATCAAAAAATGCTTTGATTTGTCACGACAGAGAGAATATTGCTATAGACCAGGGTGCCAATTCTGAAAATCGTTCGACTTTTGTCGTATTCTTACTTATGTCAAATGTCGAATGATTTTTCTACGAATCGAATGATTGAGATATCGTACGAAATTTTACTCGTATACGACATATTACGAACGATTCTAAATTTGGTTTTCTTAAAATCAAACGGTACCCCTTCGATATTTTACTTCGTTTTTGAGAAATTTCGGGCGTTTTTTTTTTAAAAAATTAAGTAAAATATCGAAGGGGTACCATTTGATTTTAAGAAAACCAAATTTAGAATCGTTCGTAGTATGTCGTATACGAGTAAAATTTCGTAGAATATTTCAATTATTCGATTCGCAGAAAAATCATTCGACATTTGATATGTAAGTATACGACAAAAGTCGAACGATTTTCAGAATTGGCACCCAGATTAAAATCAACTTTTTTAGATGGTGCAAACATCATTTTTGGTATTTTTGTATGAAAAATTAGTTCCAAATAGTGGCAGCGCTTTCAATAGGAAAGAATGATTTATTTTTACATAATTTAGTTTCTGAACGCGTCAAAACCCTTTTGAATTCAAAATTAAAATTTTATTTTTATTTATTTTTTAACTTTAAATTCAATTTATTTAAGATTTAGAAAAGGAACAAAAACTTTTTTGACGATCATTTCTTAAATGTTCGATATTTTTGTTATTTAAATGAAAAAGCTATTGCAAATATTATCTATAAGAATTAAGGAATAAAGTGATTATTATATTTGTAAAGCTTTCACTTGCTAAAATTAAATGTCGTAATATTATATAGAGAAGTTTATCACGTTTTTATTTAACATTTTTACCGAAAGACTAGAGACCAGGCCAAAATTTATTAAGTGAATATGTCTGGGATTTCTTTTTTTTTTTGTTTTGTAATTTGGCTATCGTGAAATGAAGATTTCTTCAATAGATCAATATGAAATAAACTTTTCTAGATGACGTTTTAGGTTTAACTGTCAAAAAACTATCAAAAACTGCTATCAGCAGCAACAGCAATATACCACATGTAAATAGTATCGACTGACAGTCGACTTTTTGTGCTGCCACCACAAGCTTGAACTAAAATCTATTAATTTCCTAATTGCCAAAATACATAAGAATCTGTTGCGAATGACATCAGACTATATTCTTTATATGTCAGTCTTGTACAAGACGCGTCTAGCGTATTCCCAGTAGAAAATAGATATAAAATTTTGGTCAGAATATGAATGTAGATGTAGACCAGTGCAGACAGAGGTTGTAAATTTCCATTAGACATCTCTTTAACACAAGAATGATATTATAATTATTTTGTATGTATTCTGTGCAATTAATTTTCATTTTATTTCATGCAAATTTCAATCAAATTTAGTGGAGACGGGTGAAACCAAATGAACCTCAATGAAATCCATACATTGTTCGATGACACCGGGTGGCACTAACAAAATTTCAACAATTTTTTTTAATTTAGATTTTTTATTTAAAATTTCGAATGAATTATAAGTATGAGCTAAATTGTTTTTATTTTAAATAGAATGGAAAAAAGGTAATTATTAAAAAAAAAAAACACAATTCAAAAAAATGGGATAAAGACAATACAGTATAACTTTAAGGTACTTTTTCAATGACCATCGTTGCGATCGTAACGTCGTAAATAATTGTCATTATAGAAGGTACCTTTAAGTAATGACACAAATAAGAAATCATTTGATTATCTGTTCATTTAATTTTTGTTGATAATCTTTACTTTCAATATAACAAAACTATATAAACGTTGATTCAATTCTAAAATCGAAATATGCTAAATATAAAATTTGCTAAGCAATTTTAATTTCCGTTGACAAATGCAAATTTCTAATTATTATTCGTAACAATGAATTTAAAACAATTCATTGGAATTATTTTATATATTTTATATTAATTATGCAAAATCTGTATTTGTTTATTTGGGCGATAACGTTGATGCATAATTAATTTTGTACGCGAAAAGAAGTGATTAAAACAAAATATATTTGTGAAAACTACTCTTTTGACTTATACAAACTTGACATACTGTATACTCACCATTATATGACTTTTAAGTTAACGAACGACGTGTTCAATAATATTATTATTGTATGCGGCCAATATAATATTGTTATTTATGCTCTTGTGGCAAAAACCAAGTCAATAATAGCGCAAATTTACAATACCACAAAATGCTATTTGTTATTTTCATTTTTCTATTCAATTTAAGCAATAAAAAAAATGTTAATAAGAAAGAAAGAAAAGAAAAGAAAAATATGTGTGTCAACGAATTGTTGTGATTACAACTATTTAGAATGGAATTTAGAATACACGTAATAAATAGACAGCATATTTAAATTATATAGATAAAATTTAAAGGTGATTTAAAGAACAGGAAAAAAAAATCTAATAATACCAAAAAGACACAAAACCGAACACTTGAAACAATTTTTAATTAAAAAAAAAAAAAAAAAAATGAAATTATTGATATTCAGAAAAATTATGAAGAGTTTGTTCGGCCAATGCGATTGTCGTCTCGATGGTATTCAAATTGGTTTAACTTATGTAGAAAATTAATTGAGTTAAATGTTAAAAAGAAAAAAACGTGTCAATGTCATTAGCCTCGCGCTCATTTGACATACCACTAGAGTACTAAACACGTCATGGTATAATATCACAAATACGCATTAAAATAAAATGAAAACGAATAACTACCATTACAAATTCTTATTCATAATAAGATTATCGTGTTTCACATATAAATTCTATATATGAAATTGTATTGGAATTCGGCCGCCACATAAAATTGGATAAGCGCGTACGCATACACATTTCACTAGCGCATATCTCTGCACATTGTTTTTTTTTTTATTAAGGTTTGACATTTAATCAACCACGCGACATTCGTGAGACAGAGAAAACAGTAGGACAAAGAAATATGATGAAATTTTATTAACGAACTAAGTATAAGTACTTAAAGCAAAAATGAAATATTTTTAATTTAAAACTAAATAAAAAATAGTGAAATATAATACAAAATAATAAAATATTGAAAGTAATTTTTAATTGATAAGATATTAGATATTAAAACTTATATTTACCTGATAACGATGTAAGTGGTTGATGAGTATATAGTTGATTTGAATTTCTATTAGTGTATCTCAAATTCTGGTGGTTTTGCTGATGATGATTATTATTATCATTCGTATTTTGATTCAAACTAATATTTGATTGATTGTTTTTGTTACTATTATTTATATTTATATTTGTATTATTATTATTAATAATGTTATTATTGCTATATTCACAAAAAATTATTACTTTATTAGCGTTTGTGTTCATTATCATTGAACTGTTATATTATATTGACTGTCTTGTGCGTATGTGTGCGTTCATTTAGTAATTGAATTTCGATTAAAACGTATAGGTAAAATGTCATGCGGCGTGCGATCCGTAAATCGAATTGAAATAAATACATACGCACATAAAACACGTAATTTTAATTTAATTTCAAATAAATACGTGTTAAGTCACAATCATAAATTGCACGTTGCAATGACAATATGGAATGGAATAAAAGAAGGAAGGAATATACACTAGGCTATTAGATATCTCATTAAATTTTGCTATTTATAATAGGTATGGTCAGTTCCATCATCTTCTATTACAATAATTCGAATTTATTCGGCTTATTAGTGCAAGAACTGGACAAAATATAATATCAGTGCAAAACTATATATACAAGAGAAATGTAAACATATATAAATTATAGCCTGTACTCGTATGATCTCTATCGATTTAACTTATCTATCCACAAAAGTAAACTAAGTACATTGAAATGCTACTATTGCGAGTATGATGAGATTCAACTCTACTTTTCAATATTTTTCTGAAAGCAAATGTTCAATGTCACATTCAAAACATCTGTAACTATTCCCCGTGTCAGAGATGACCCAGATTGCGACTTTTGCGGGCAAGAGGAAGAAACGGCGGAACACTTTGTTTGCTCGTGCCTTTACTTCCAAATTTCTAGACTCCAAAGTTTTGGTGGGTCAACCATTAACTCTGGAGTTATTAAATCGTCGCCCATACAAAGGATCTGAAACTTCAACCGTAGTTCCAGACGCCTTGAGACGGTGGATGGACCAAGCGTGTAAAATAAACACTTTTATCGGGGATGCATAACGGGCCCTTGTGGCCTACATGCTGAGTCTTTGACTCGCCCTTTGTCATCCATCCATCCATTCCCCTTTAGATATTATATTTTGTATGAAAGCATATGGTTTGTGTATTTGGGAAAAGACCGTTGCAACCTAAATATCTGTTTTTGATCAAAAATTGAATACATTTAAAGCAATCACCAAACCTAGAACAATTAATGAAGATTCTAAAAAACAGATCATCCGAAATCTCCAATTTCTTAAGAATCAAAAATTATTGTTTTATACCTTACTTCCTTTAAAATTATGTTTGCTTTAAAGCCCGCATTATATTCGTTGAATTATGCAACGAATGCAACAATTTGAGTAGACTTTGACATATTTTATATGAAGAATATGTCAAAGTCTATTCAAATCGTTGCGCTCGTTGCATTAAATTCAACGAATATAATTCAGGCTTAAGGAAACAATAAAGAATCTTTTCATATGTAAGTATGTTTAGTATTATTGCCAGAATTTTGTTGAATCGGAGCATATTTCATAAGTAATATGCGTGCTCGATTAATGATATCCGAGATAAGATTGAATTATTTTTAGAATAACATTATCTTTCATGTTATTAATAAGTAGGAGATAAAGTTATTTTAAACTAATCCAAACAAATTGATTGAAGTTACATTACAATCCATACTAATGTCCCAAGAATACAGAAAACGTTAACATTAACTAGATTCGTTAACTATTTTTGTTCTTTTTTTTTTCTATTTTGCTCGGATACGATTTCTAAATATAATAAGGTGAGTTTTTAAGCGTTCGTGTGAAAGTAGTAAGGAATTTAAAAATTATACTTAATTTGACTTTAATTTTACTTCATTTCGAAAAAAATCAAGTATTGGTTTATTTTATAACGTTTCGATAAATGAAAATTTATTTTGTTTTATTTAACATGCCTAAGCAAACAACTATATAATATTGCAACTTGTTTTTAGTTTAGTTAGTCTGCATTTTTATGTAGTATTTTATTCCATTACGTCACTAGAGGTACATAATTACGTCACATCATTTATTTTAAATAAAAATTAATAAACGAAAACAATGTTAGTGAAAAAATGGAATATTTTAATAGAAAAAAAAATGATAAGATTGACACGTAACTGAAAACGTACAGAACAAATAAATAAGTTTTATTTTTTTTGTAACAAATGTTAAAAAAAAATGATTAATCTTGAATTAAATGGAAATCCCGTTAATAAAATAAACATACCGGACTTCAGTCCACAGTCATAAAGTTTGAATTTCAACGAATAGGACCTTGTATTCTTGTCTTGTCATTAAGCAAAACTTAAAGAAATGCAATTTTTTTCTACTTTCTGTTCGGTTTTTTTTCTTCTTTCTATCTTTCTTCTATTTATGTCGAGCACTTTGGACTTTATTTGGTGAATAAATTAAGTATATAGCTTTGCTTTTAGTTTTAAAAGTGACCAATGGAATTTACCCAACATTTCTTATAGTTATTATTTATAGTTAACATGAACACATTGTTTTGTCTAAGGTTATAAATTCAATATTTATAATCAAGTAAAACTAGAAACATTGAACCATAAAACCATTTTACAAATACCTAATTTTTATTCAAGCTTCACTACCTATTACGGGTTTGAACATACTTATATAAAAAATTAAAAAAAAACATTGAAAATAACTTATTTCATTTAATTTCAGTCGTTTCGTTGTAGTTTGTCATGTAAGAATTAATATTGAAATTAGAAACTTAGAAAAAAAAAAAAAAATTGTCTACGTTAAATAGTTACGAATGCGATCTATGTGGTACGATATCATGTGCGTAAGTACTCACTGTTCACACATTGCGTGCATGATTTTATACAAAGTTTTTTTTGCTGTTGTTGTTGTTGTTGTTTTGTATGCGATCTCGTAGAGAATCGGTTTTTGAATATGTGTTTACTACAAGCTGATGCTGACTATACATACATATACTCTCTTATCTTGTTGTCAATGCACACTTAATCTAAATGGGCCAATATTTCTAAATAAATCAAATGCAAAAATTTCATTTACCAAAAATATGAGATTATTTTTAATATATTTATATAAATATTTAATCAGTGAAAGTAAAATATAACTCAGAATTATCTCAGTATAAAAACTGTAATAGTAATAAAATTTGTTTGAGAATAAATTGAATATCTGTTGATTACATTAAGACTTATTTTACGATTAGTTGGCATTGTTTTATTAATATTTACTAACGGAGTTTTATACATTCTATTCACATAGTTCAACAGGTCCATGTGCGATGTAATATTTATATATATCAATATATAAGTAGAATTTCATCAAATTGTGAAATTACTAAAAATGAATAGTAAAACATTAATAATAATAATTTCGGAAATGGATATTTTCTAATCATTATCTTATTTATTATTATTTATTTGACTATTATATGACATCAAAATTGGACTTTTAACATTATTTTCGTATATAAGTACATGAGAGACGAAATTTTTCGGTTGATTTGAAAAGAAAAATTATGATAATGTGAATGCATTTAAGTCACACAATAAAAATGAAAGAGCTGATAGTTTTATGCATTTAAAAATAACACGTCATCATTGATATTATTGTTTTATTATCATTAATCACCGCAAAATTATGTATATTTGTTAGTTGCTGGTTGGATAATGAATATAAAATATTTCGAGAAATTATTTTCTTGCCACAAATACTATGATGCACAAATACAACCAATTAGATAACAGTTACATTTTTGTCGCCAAATTAACCATACCATTGCATTTACAATGCATATATGTAACTAAGTACGTTCAATAATACAAAAAATATATATATATACATATTTATATAAAAGAAAATTTACAAAAACCGACACAAAAATATAATAATAATATGATAATTATATACAGAATTATATCGTACACGTAATATGGTAAAAAAAAATACAATATTTTTCTATTCGAAATAACAATAAATGAAAAAACATGTTTCTAACGCAATAAATTTTTGAGAAAACTTAACGAGATAAATGAATTACAGTCAAAGATAATTAAAAGAAAATATCGTCAATATAAGGTTGGTAAAACCATCAATTTTCATTTGAAATGTCAGAATTTGTGGCTGTTATAGTAATAGATCTTCAATTTAATGCCACGAAAATAAATTATTTAACACAGTCATACATATACGACCGCATACATAGACCCAAACATATTGTACTCGCGAAAAAAAAAAATTAAAAAATATATATATATATATGAATAAATAAATATAAAAGTATATTTACTTATAAAGTATATAAGTATAATAAAAATAAATGAGAACGTTGGTTCTCAGAACGATTTTTTTTTTTTTTTTTTTTGACTTAAATTACACGAATACGTGGGAAATAATTCACATTTATGAAAATTTACAAATCACTATTTCTTTTATTCACATTAATTTATAGATTTACGATAACATTTCGTCTATATCAATAATTTAGAATTATTACCATTCGATTTTTCAAAATTTTAAAATAAGTAATTTGAAAAAATTGAAAAAAAAAATTAAAATAAAATAAAAAAACATAAAAATTGTACAAAAACTTTTCACGTACTTTTAACAGAATGAAAATATGTTTAAGTGAACGCGCCGCGCGTGTCAAGTCACTGTATAATAAAAATGTTATTACAGACGGAGGTATCTCTCTTCTTTTTTTTAATTTTTTGACATTCAAGAAAAATGGCATGTGAGTGAGTGCCATGCAATAGATATAATTAAAATTTTCTATATTGCTCGTACACCATAGTTTCTGTTATATTCTATCTCAGTTTATCACTTTTAACATTCGCTTACATATATGCTTTCTCTGTGTAGTTGTTTCGATAACACTTCCGCGAACATTATTTTGCCCAACTGAATCACATTCCCATTCTGTATTATTCGAAAATTTAAATCGAAAACGGCGAATTAGTTTACATACTCATATACAGCATTTTCTAGTACTCATCGGTTAACCAGTTCAAAAAAATTCATCAGTATATGCTGTGGCAGTTTTTTTTTACCGCTAGTTTCATGGTTATAATATTAGCAGGTGAATATTAGAATTATTTTTGTAATTACGAGTTTTTTTTTAAATTCAATTCGATAATATGAATTTAGTCACTTATTTGTGCTTTTCGTTACAATAAATTTAATGGTAGAAAAATAAATCACCGGGCGGGTAACTGCTGAGTACTAGAAAATGCTGATAATTACATAAATTTATATACATAAACATATATATGTGACTTAATCGATGGATTCGAATTCAATGGAAATTTATACAAAATCAGTTGGAATGTTTATTCAATTTTTATATGAATGCGATCAGAAGTTTGTGTTTTTTGAGTTATTTTTATTATTGATATAATTAGGCATCGATTTGAAAATTTTCAACGGTCGCATTTTTAATCAGCAAATCCCAATTGAACAAGCTGCCAATTAGTTAGTAAGGGAAGATCCATAAATTATGTAACTCGTTTGATATATATGGTATATTAGCAGGGAATGAAAAAATTAATGATTTTTTTAAAAAAATCAATATTTTTTGATTTAAATCAAAAAAGTCTGATTTATGTCATTACAAAAAAATGATTTTTTTGTTTTTTACAATTTTTTTCAAATTGTCTTGAATATATAAGCCAAAAACTTAATATTGAAAAATAACTAATAATAAACTTTATTAAACGTTAATAAGAACTATTT
>JAABKK020057667.1:0-10469 GCA_011634745.2 Catotricha subobsoleta
GCACTTATACTACTATTAAGTGTAATTTATACCACTAAGACACAAGTATAAAATTTTATGCTAATATGACGTATTGTTATATTTGACCATTAAGTAGAATATATGACACCTGCTTTATGAATAAAAATTTGTAGTTAAGCAACTTATAATGTACTTACGACTTATTCAACCTATTAGATATAGCATTATCACCTAATTTACTTATTTGACCTATTTCGTTCTTAATTTTACATAACCAATAGGTAACCTAAATAGGTCGAATTATACTTAACTCTGGTCGCCGACACCTAATGTGCTAGCTGGGTGGCGACTGGAAGAAGAATTGAACAAAAAAAGTCTTTAAATTCAATTTTATGAGTTTGCAAACGACACATATTCACAAAAAATAGCAATTTCCAACTTTTAATTTTGTCTCGAAACAGAAGTAAGAAATAAATTAGTAATTTATAAATATTCTTAAGTGTATCAACTTTAAAGTCAGAACTATTAACAATAGTTTAAGAAAATCAAATAAAAATGTATGCTTTATTAAATTACACCAAATGATCCAAACAATAAAACGAAATAATAATAAAATCAAATTAGAAAATATAAATATTAACATCGGCTGTACCACGATTTGTTTGATTAGTAGCTTCTTGAAAAATATTATGAATGGCGAATATATATATATATATATATATATTAATATATTATTGCTCCATTTCATTTTAAATATAAAATAATAGCAAAAAAAACACAATGACTTTATCCCACATTATCCTGTTCTTCATTAGCGGCAACAGTACTACTACCTGGTTCAGATCTCTTAATAGCTAAAGCAGAACCTTCATCTTCAACCACCATTGTTGGTTTTCTAAAAAAAACAAAATGATTTAAGATTATTTTTAATATTTTGGATGGAATTTTATGAAAACTATTAAGTCGTCCGAACATATTTTTTTTAAATCTCTTTTCTGTGATACGTTTATATTCAAGATCCATTTTACCTACTTGTTTTCTTCCAGACACAGGTACATATATTTCAAATAATCATTTTCACAACTCAGAATCAATATCTCTCCTTCGATTATATTCTCGACTGTATACCCTACCTGTAAACAAAATTATTTTCGGAACACTTATTGCTTATTAAACTTTTAAATAGTCGTCGCATATCATGCTATCGAAGAAACGTTACATATAAATTTTGTCCAATTTTTTTTTCATTCATGGGGTGCCCGAGCACCGCCAGATATATAAGAAGCTACTAGCTTGATTCCACAAGTTCATAATTAAATGGTCGATTATTAATAATAATGAAACTGATTTACTCAGTTGCAAGTCAATAACTGATACTTTAGGATTTTTGGAACACTATTGAATTGATAATAATTTTTAATCATTTAATTTTTTTTAAACATTTTTGCGAGATGTTATGAAATTAGTAAAAATGAAAATAGGCGAATAGCTTTAGGTTATTTTAGCCTAACAAGACAACAAAAAATACCATTTAACACATTAATAAATATTACGACTGAAATGATTAATATCACACTAATAAAAATATATATATATATTGTGAGAAAATATTCCAGTTTCGATAAGAACGCATATGCATAATCAATATAAATAAGCAAAAGCTTTAAAACAAAAAAAATGTTATTTAAAAATTGTAAGGTTTCTCTTTGCAAATTACTTCTGTATTTATAAAACTAAAAAAATAGTTCAGTTCCTAGTTTCCATTCAATACAGGCAGTAATAGCTTACATATTATCCGAAAATGAATTTCATTCAATTTCGTAAAAATGTCGTTTGTGTGGTTTTATCGTTGGTGATTTCTTTATGCTACATTCAGCAAACGGACGCGTTATCACCGCGAATATTTCCTAGCAATGAAATATGTAGTAATTACAATGGCAGAAGAATTTACCTAGAATTAGGAGATCATGGATTATTACAAGCAACAAATATCACTGTTCCTGGATACGCAAATGTGATTAATATCAATTTAGTCAATTTTTTTTTTACCAAGTTGCATACAATAAAAATTTTATTATTGCGAAATTTTTAAATAAAAAAAATAAATAATTTTATTATTTCATACATTTATATTTATAAGGCTTTGTGTCGTATGTTGGTATATAAATAATACAATATCGATTTGAAAAATTGCTTCCAATAATTAAAATTATTGATTTTTTATTATCAATGTAATGAGTATTTGCGTTTCTTGTTATAGTATAAACGTTTGTATATATAAAGAACTGCACAATTGAATTTTTGTTATCTGTTCAAGATTTATATAATTTTATTCAGATTAATTAGCTAAAGAAAAAAATGATTTTTTTTTTAAGAAAGATCACTGTACTGTACTTAAATATGTTTTTCATTTAAATTATCATTCATTTAATTTATATATTATTTATTAATAATTATTAGTGTGTCCAGCGTACTTCCTTCTACCTGCAGAATGCTGCAACGATGACGCAATACAATAATGACTTTTCGTTTATTGCTAGAATGAACTTTCGACATAAATTATTGAGTTTATTATTAATTAACTTATTGATCACAGTACTCTCGCTATATATATTTTTTATAATGAATGTCCTTTATACGCACTTGTGTCTGCGTTTGTTATTTACAAATTTCTCTTCACTTGATTTATTTATTTTCATACACAATTCAGAAATTAACTACGTTTGAAAAGTCTTCCAATGAAACTATCACTCCTCAATATCAATGCAGATTAGAGTTAATTACATGTCCATCATGCGTTATTAAAATTCAAATTAAGTAAATATTTTATTCATTTTACTATGACTATGATCTTTGATGATACACTACTTACATATTATCAAAATTATTTCAGTTATATAAATTTTTCATCGATATGTAATAATAGTACCACAACTGATTCATGTAATTGCGACGATTATCTTCATTTTTCGGAACCACCATATGATGCAGCTCTATTTGGAAAGAAAAGTTGTGGTCAAATTATTCAACTTATTAGCAAAACACGTGTACTTGTCGTTAAATATTTTTATCGAAGTAACAACAAGAAAGTTTTTACATTAAGTTATGAGGCTGAGAGTGAGATTTTTTTTTTATAATAATTCAATTTGTGAATTTAGTTACAGATCCGCTGATAATGCAGTCCTTTTTTTCTTTTCAGGAAATCGTATTGAAATTATTGGAGCTGTGACTAATTCTTCAAATTCAGTCACACAAAACAACACATTGCTGTCCCCATTTTTCCCTAACTTTTATCCACGTGACTTCAGCATAGAGCATGTTTTTAAATGTGATACCGTAAGCAGTGATTGTCGTATTGAGGTTGTATTTACCGATTTTCAAATATCATTTGCATCTTCCATGGAGGTTATTGCTTTTTTTGTTGTTGTTGTTGAACTACTTTTTTATAATTGAGTCAAATAATTATTGATAAATTTCAAATTATATAAAATGAATTCAAGTATTTAAGAATAATATTGAATTTAAATAATTCGATTTTGATTAGTTTTACGATGAGAATGGACATCAAATGGGAATATTCACTGGGTCAATATTTCGACCACCAGTAATGCTTAGTACTGGCCACTCAATACTTGTACGGTTTTTCGCAAATGGTGGCACTGGCCTAGGATATCGTGCTAAAGTTAAATTTTTATCTGCCACACAAGTTAACAATACAATGCAACGATTTACAAATTGTGGTGGTTTTGTTGAATCATTAGGAGGTGCCATTACAATGATGAATATGGTTGCAAATGATACTAAAACCAAGCTATTTGATTGCATTTGGCTAATAAAACCACCTAATAGTTATATGCACTTAAAGACTCACTTATTATTAGGAATAGACACATTTGACAATATGGGTAAGCAAAAACAAGTAATTGAAATCTGAAATAATTTCTTATTTGATACGTAATTAAAATTTATTATAAATTCCAGCAGGGAAATCGAATTTAATATTGCGACAAGGTTTAACATCAGATAAACCAATTTTGGAACACTACGAATGGCCTCCGAAAAAACCAAATATTTTAAGAAGCTATATTGCACCCTTAACGTCGGGATTCTATGTCAGTTTTAATGGACTTTTCGATTCAAATTCCCGATTAGCAATTGCTTATGCAGCATTTAGTTATATGGGTAATAAATAAATACATATTCAATAAAATTCTTAATAAAACTACTTTATTTTTTTATTAAGATTGTTATGTTGGTCCAGAATTTTTGTGTGAAAACCATCGCTGTATTTTGAATTCATTTGTTTGTGATGGTTTTGATCATTGCGGTGATGCTAGTGATGAAAAAACTGATTGCACTACAACAGGTTTAGATTTTTTTTTTAATATAGCTTATACCTTTTAATCAATATCCCAATTTAAAGATGAAAATCTACATATGGATCGACACTGGTACACTCATACACCAAACTACTTTTTCCCAAAAATATATCAATATCCTGATTTAAAAACTGCAACGATTGTTTTTCTGGCAAGTAGTATTGGACTGGTTCTATTAATATCTTTATTAATTATTGTTTTGTATCGAATGGGCTATCATGTGAGAGAGCAACGTGAACTTCAAAGTCAACTTCGAACAATTAGTGAGCTCCTGGGTAATTATATTATTGAATAATTCTTAAACTTAATTCCGATTTCCAACAACAACAAAGATAACAATGCCCAACGAGATGAGGAACAAAGTACAGTAGAAGAACCACCAGCATATGAAGCACCACCAAATTACGATGAAATAATTAGGATTGGTATGGATACCCAAATTCGGCTATCTAAGCGAAATAGCACTCAACGAAAGCGAAGGCGTTCAGAACGATCAAGATCAAGGTAATTTTTTTTCTTTATATAGAATAAAACTTGAAAAAAAAAAACTTTCATAATTTGAAATAAAAAAAAATTGATAATAATAAATTCTTTGTAATTTTCAGAAGTCGATGTTCGTCACGAAATGATCAAAGTGCTCTTTTATCAGCTGATATGCCAACTCCATCAGAAATATTAATTCCAGATTTGTTTTTGTCAGACCAATTACTGATTAATCACTCAATAGAGTGTGCAATACCATCTAAACTTTTAAGTTAGTATTTCTGCTTTTAAAAATAATCAGTTTTTCGATTAATCAAAATCTATTTGAATTAAATATTTTAATCATATAGAAAATGTAATTTCGGTACCAAACTCGCGTAGAAATAGCCAAATACCTTTAATACCGGAAAGTCCACCACCTATTTATACAGAAATAAAATCAGACATTAGGTAATACAAATTAAAATAATTTTTAGTTTGATGTCTTATTGAAATATTTACAAATTCATTTCTAGCGAAATTACTGATACACCAATACACACTAATAACTTCTATAAAGGATTTGCTGAAAATCTAATAGATGTATCATACTGTTCAAACCCAAATCAAAATGTTATGCAAGGTATCTTATTACACTTCCATTTATTTCCCAAAAAGAAAAAAATCAAATACTTTTCAAATGAACCAGATTCAATACCACCTCAAATTTGGGATATAACTACTCTTGCACCAGATCCATTAATTGTTTTCGGTAATGGAAACCATACTGAATTAACTGAAAATCGTTCATCAAGTGCTCTTTCTATATTTGATTATTTATCAATAAAAAAGAACAACCCTTCTTTAACATTCCCCACGTTCAGAAGGTAATGAAAATTTTGTTTGATAGTTCTAAAAAATCAATTCATTATTAATTTTTTAAATATTTGAAATTTAGGCATTTTTCACTGGGTACCCGATTATCCACATCATCCGAACATGTTAATTTGAGAAATTGCTATTTACACCAACATGAAAACTGTTCATGTGAAACATGTGTAGTTTCAATTAAAGAAAGCACACATAGGAAAAGTACATTAGCCTCCAACGTGCTTAGAAATGAAAAATTCGAAATAAGCAGTAGAGCTCAACTTAATGTCAAATTAAATCGCAGTTTATCTGAAAATCTTTTATTAGTGTGTTCAGCATCCGAACGTAATACGTTAGTTCAGAGATCTTTAAGTGGAATAATATAATAATTATAAATACCTACATATTGAAATAATAGCCTACTTATGAGAGTTGAAATTAATATTTAACATATAGATAATATCGTTTGTCTTGAGCTTTTTTTTTTTTCATTACGGTATGTCATGTTAAATAAATAATACTTGTTTTATTTAGATACGGTAGAACTCCCTAATGTGACCAAAAATATTTAGTGGTGGTTACGTAATGAGAACGCAAATTTATAGACACGCTACGGTACTCGTAATGTAACGACCGATAAAAATTCTTGGCGACATAGGTAGCAAAAAAAAATAAAAATATTAAATTTTGCCTATAAAATTCTATAAATAACTTGAATAGGTAATATTAGATGTGATTGTGAATAAATTGCTGATATCACACAATTTAGTAAACAAAAACAAATAAATGCAGTAAAACCTCTAAAAGTGAAATCGCACCATTTCCCGCTTGTTTAACTTAATAGTTGCAGAGTGCACTATAAAGAATCACACATAGAGCGCGCGGTTTTGTGTTCTGGAGAGAGGGGTGGTTGAAACAAAAATGTATTCATGAAAATTTTATTGAGAAAAAGAAAAAAACTCACGCTGTATGTAAATCGTATTTTCAAAAACTGAAAAACACGCTCGCATCCTTAGACAACTTTTGGAAAACTGAAAAAAGATGCTATTTCATTGTTTTTTCTACAAAACTAAACTCGAGAATACGGTGTATACTAGGGTGTTCTAAAAAAAATCGAAATCTTCAAAATTTTGGTTCCCCTTCTCTCATCCCGAGTCTCATCCAATGATAACTGGAATAAAAACATTCAAAACGAAATCCGGAATCGATTGGCTAAGTATATTAATCCACACGTATTTTTTTTTTTAAATTTCTACACCTTTTTTGGGAGGCGATTTTTTTTCCACTCTGTTAATATGTTTTTAATGGTTAATTTGATGGGGGATATTCTGACGAACACATCGGTAACATACTTTTCAAAATCGTTTCAGAATTACTCAAGGTGCATGGTCTTTAGTGGTGAACATATATTTTTTCTTCCAAGTTATTAAGAGAATGCGCAGGCAACTCGCATTTAAATTTATAACTTTGGAAAATTTCGTTTTTTTTTTTAATACTCTAGTGCACACTTACAGAGGTTTAACGGTATATATATTTTAAAAAGACTTCAGGTTCCCCATAAAAATATATTTTATATAATAATATAATATAAAAATTTCAAATTTAGTTATATTTTTAATGAGTACTTCAAAAACAGTTAAAATTTTCCAATTTATATACAGAAAAATTCAACAAACAGAAAACATTGACATTCAAGCATTTCTTTCTTGCTTTGCCATTACCTTAATATTGTTTTCACTTTGTTATTTATATATCACATGTTTTTATTCTCTAAGACAAATTTTCATGCATTTCCATCAAATCTTCTAAAAACACTCAGAGCACTTTATTGCTCATATGAATATGAAGCAAGTGGCTGCATTATTTTCAGAGCATAAACATTATATACATACATTGCTCTTATTTATTTTCATGATCATAATAAAAGATTATCTATATATACTATATAGTGTCTATCATAAATTATAAAAGCGTTTAAAAATTTGCTACGCATAAAATGATAATTATAGAAATAATATTTTCAAATTATATTCTATATGTTGTTAGAAAATAGAAAAAAAAGAGACCATAAGAAATTTTAAAATATATGCTTATGGCGTTAAATTTCGAAAATAACAACAACATTTTTAAGAGCATGTAAAATATTGTATGTATTTATATATTTATGGGAACATATAGCGCAGAATCCACCAATCGGATTATAGTATTTCTTTTTTTTTTGAATTGTTTTTTTTTACATGTGGGTATTCTGAAATTTACTAAGAAATAAATATTCTTTCGTTTTTTTTGAAACTGCTGTCATTAATCTCATTCATTTGAAATTACATATAATATAAAATAAAAATATTAAATTCTACTAAATATATTTAAATGATTATTTTAACCCAGCTATCAGTACACTAAATAAAATAATAGAATAAAAAATGAATTAATGTAAAATAAATTATAGCAATTGAATTAAATAAAAAAAAAGTGAGCTTTTAATGAATTTTTTATTTTACTTTTCTTTGATTTAAAATTATTCTATACCACTGTATTGTGTTGTTGTTGATGTTTGTATTGTTTGGTTTTTTTATTTTGCGCACTGAATTATAATCATAAAACAACCTGAACTTCAGTTATCACTATACGCGGTGCGACTATATCACACCATAAACATAATATACTGGTGGATGGAAAATATGGGAATACAACTACAAAATATATTGATCAATAGAGCTCTGTGTATATTGTATAATAATATTCATTATTATCTTAGAATGACGAAGGATTTTCCATTCAATTTCAGTTTCAATTCAGATACAGACGCGAAAATTATATTTTAATTTACATTATTATTTCTTTTTTGTGATGTGTATCGAATAGAGCAACGCAAAAAAAAAGGCAATCGAACCTATCAATAAAATATAATAAATAAATTGGCCAAAAAAAAAAATTTATATATATTATGTTATTTGTTAATTGCAAACTACTTACTTTTAATCTTATATAAATTTGGTTGTTATTTTTCTTTTATATATAAAATGTAAAATATAACAATCTATTTGTAGATGAGGCAAGAGAGTTGATACAGTGGAACAAAGCGAAGAAGTGTCTAATCAGCACAGACGCATAACTATATTAACGTCTCTAATTTAGTGTTCGTTGAACAGTGTGTGGAGTATAGACGATATTGTGTGCACTGTACAGTACGCAGTATAACAATAATATTAGTAGTAAATACATAAAAATAATACTGATAAAAGTATCGCGTTAAAATGATTGTTACTTCATTGTATATACAATAAAACGGAGACCTACTGGCTACTTAAAATTATACAATGCAGAAATAAAGTGAGTTTTGATTGAATTTTGTCAAAAATGCATATCATTTACATTGCATGCAGGAAATTATTTTATTTGTAAAGTCTTCGTTATGTAATACATTATTTTTTGTCTAGTTTATTGAGAGCTACATTGTAATTTTGATATATTCTTCTCGCTAATATTATGCAATATATGCAAACATTTGAATTATATGTGACAATTAGGTTTGAGACGTTTTTTAATATGATTAATCACTTGTGCTTGTGCAGGTGGTAAATACGAAAATATTTACTCTAAAAAATACACATATATAAATATATATATATGAAATTATTGTGGTACGAAACAGACACAATATGAAAACATTAATAATATTTTACCCTTGCGCAAATAAAATTTGATATCAGGAGATAAATAAATATAGGATATACACATAGATTGAGGAAATGGATATCAGAAATTCATTTAACAAAAAAATTGAATTTGTTTTTTGTCAATTTATTCTTTTTTATTTATTTTTTTTAAAGACAGCATTTGATTGGTTCCCAGCACTGCAGAGGATAAAACATATTTCGTGTCGATTATATATTTGAACGTATGAATCAACCGATTTAATTACTATACAATATTAATATTAAGTGAAAAATAAAATTAGTTTGTTTTGGTATCACAGAATAAGGATCAGTTTTGTTATTCGTGTCATCGTGTCGTCCCAAAAAGCAATAGACGCAAATATGAATGCTACTGAGAATGCTACCTATATTAATATTTTTTTTTTGTTTTTGAAATGAAATGAATTTTTGTATTCATCAATTAAGTTAATTAAATAGGCGTCCTTCATATAGAATTATAGGTTTGGCATTATTGTTCCTTTAATAGCTTAATTATAGTTTGACTTGAAAAATATTTTTATAGAATATTGAGCTATAAAATGTAGTTTATTATTTTGTATTTTGTTAAATGCACGCACTCAACAAACTTTCTATGAATTATTTGTATATATGGTAGATATGGTTTCATTTAAAATGTATGGTATGAGTTAAACACTTTTTTTAAATTTCGACTCTTACAATCAATATATTTTAAGGATGAAACAAAATAATGTATCAAGGATAAAACAATTTAATATATTATAATTACTTGCTACTTGGTATATTTTATAACATTCAATATTCTTTAATAATATTGTCACGAAGAGCTAATTAAACTATAACAATTATTTTCAAAGTACATACCTACAAAATTAAATTGCCGTAATATATTTAAATTCAATTAATTTAAATATTATTTAATTATTACTTGATCAGTTTAATATATCTGTTTATTTTTATATTCTATTCAATTTAGTGTTAGTTTAACATAGCTGAAGATAATTAAACACAATTATATGTTTGAATTTCATTCAAATTTTGAGCAGATTAATATGCAATTTGATACATTATAATTAAATGCAAAACCAGTTAACAGGTATTCTATTTTTAGTTATATTAA
>JAABKK020057669.1:0-10466 GCA_011634745.2 Catotricha subobsoleta
GAGGTTCGGTTCTTTGGGTTCGGTTCTAAAATCGAAAAAAGTGAGGTTCTTGGGGTTCGGTTCGGTTCGCCTCTCTGTACTGGAGTACGTTATTTTTAATAAAGTAAAAAAAAAAAAATCTAATATGAGAGTTTAGTAGTTACACCATAATAAAACGAAGAAAAAACCAATAATTTATACCATAATTTGGGACAGAGGGAGTAATTAAAAACAAAGAATAAAATAGTAATAACATTTTCTTTATATAGCGTTATTTTATTATTTATAATATTAATACATACAATTCATAAAATAGTAAAGAGTATTTTAAGGTGTGATAAAGATATAAATTTACAATTTTCTTTATTTTCTTATCTTTCTATATATATTTTACAATTTAAAATAAATACGTACATGCGTTTATTCGCAAATGAACTAGCAATCGATTATGAAATAATTTTTTTAATATAATTATGCATATTTGAAATCGATTTAATTCAACTATTTGGGGCAGTGTGGTGTCTGATTTTATTTGTATTTTTTTTTTGTTTTTTATTTTTTTTAAATTTCATAACACGCCAAATTGTGTGTATGCAATTTAATTATTCATCTACCTACTTATAAATTAAGAAATTATGTAACATATCAATTTCATAAATTGAATAAATGTCGTGGTTAACGCGACAGAAGTCCATAATTAAAAATATTATAAAAAAAAAAAACAAAAAAGATAAAAAGAAAAATTATAAAAAAGAAAACTAGAAGCAAAAAAATCATATTTTTCCGCTATTATTTCCCCATGAAACTTGATGATTTCTGGGTGTGAGTCTTAAAGAGTTTCCATCATCGTCTTCAACAACTGGTTCATATGCTTGGTTTACAATACCAGTTCCGTAAATTTGTGAATTTGGTCCACCATTTACATCAAATACATCCTTAATGCTTACAACACCAGCATTTGATATTCGATGAGTTCTAATTGGTGGCACAACACCTAAATTATTATTCAGCTGCTGAAATAAAATATGTACATATTTAGAGATTTGAAAAGAGAATATTCCGTATATACATATAGACTGAGTCTAATTTACATTAGCTGTCGTTGCGCCATATTCATTATTAGCACCCAATGTTTTCATTTGTGATTTTCTTCGTTCAGCCATCACAGAATTTTTCCGTACTTCAAGTGCTCGTATTGTTTCCCGGCGCATTGTCATTCGTCTGCTTAATATTGGTGTACCTATGTTTTTATTAAAAATGTTAATTCAATTTAAGCTAGATTTAAAACGATGATCAAATTACTCGGATTATTTTCGTCAGCAGTAAGTTTAAGGAAACGTTTTTTAAATGCAACATCCAGTGTACCAATTGGTCGTTTTGGTTTATTAGAATTTGCTAAATGATGAATTGTATGCCTTTTTTCAATGCGATCTTGTCCGCTCCCAGAATCATCATTACCATAATTACCATCAATGCCTTGTAGTCGTTGCAGATTTTTAACAATCTCAACCGCATGCTAAAAAATGTGTAAAAAAAAATCCATTAACTAATTCATATACGTATTTTCCATTTTTATATATGAATTGTAGGGTGATCTACAAACCTTATCTATTAATGCATCTTGTGAAAGCTCTTCAGCTTTTTTATTGCAACATAAATTGAGTTCAGTTGATGCCAATATATGTGACAGTGTACCAAAACGATGGAACAACATAGCAGTAAATTGAATAACCAAAATCAATGCAAAGAAAAATACAAACACCAAACCAATCGGTTCCAATTGCAGATATTCTTTTGAAACATGTACCTAATGGGACCATTTTTAAATTGTATGTTAGAAAAATATTTACAAACAAATTTTCATAGACTTATAATTATTTATTTTTTAAATATTGTCACATTGATTTATTCAGTTTCATTGTTTTGATTCAATTTGAATTCAAATTAATTATGTATAATAATAGGATATTATTTCGACAAACTATGACAAGAATTCTGTTAAATTATCTTGACAATTATGTACAATAAAATATTTTTAAAATAGATTTATCTCAAGTCGAAATTAACGTTTACAAAAACCAACTTCATATTATTCCAGTTATTTTATATTTTAATATTTCAATTTATGTTAATGCAAAAAATGAAATTAAATCCTCATAAAAATGTTCACTGTGTGTATTTATGAGTTAGAAGTAATCATTTTCATACAGATCTGAGTCGAGCACTATAGCAATAACGTTTTCCTTTACGCGACTATTGCAAATTCAACTTAATGAAAACTCAAAACATAATCACAAATTATTAAATAATATTTGCAATTTCAAATTTTCATTGAATTTCGTTATCATTAATATTTTGAATAATCATTGCGACAAAATTTCATATTAATATTCTTAACATAGATATAATAAAAATTATTTTGGTAATAATTATTAATGTAATTTACATAAACATAAATGTATATAAAATAATATAAACATTTTTATTCCCCAAACATGGTTAAAATATAGAGTTATTTATTGATTATAAAATTATATAATATTTATTTATACTTATTATTAAAAACAAGAATGTTTTAAAGTAAATATATAAGTTATTTACAATTTAGAATTTTTGAAAATTGTAATATTAGAAAAGTTGAAATATTTATATAAGAACTTCGTTTTTTTTTTTTTAAAGAAGTTTGAAATTGAGTTTTAGATATGTTTTCAGGAGATCGATATATAAGAATTATATATGTGACTAATAAGACGTACTATAATGATGACGATTTCGATGGTTTAAAATTTAATTAAACTGCGCTTAACGAATACCATAGTATAACCTTCCATTTGTAGAAATATATATTATTGGTAGTTAGGGATAACCACATTTGAAACTATTGCAGCTAACTAAATAAGCAATAATTACGGCGAAATACATTTTAATCGAAGTTAATTTATCTCACGATTTTAGTAGCGCAAAATTTAACTTACAAAAAAATTAACTTTTTATTTAGCTAAAATCAAATCAATCAAATCAATCATCAATGACGCAAACTAATTGATAACCATAATTCATTAATACATATATTAAATATTAAATCCGGTGTGTAATATGAATTTCACAAGCGTCTGCATAAACTTTAAATATAGATAAAAACCAGTCAAAATAAACCACAAACTACAAATTCGAATTAATACCGTAAATGATTCACATCGCACGGATTGGATCATTTTTCATTTATATAACTGAATCCTAAAGTATTTTGGCCTTTTGCTAATTAAAGAATTCAATAAATTAGTTTGTTATGAGACAGAATTGTGAGAGTAAAAGTAAGATGCGGTAAGTAAATGATTCATATATTAAATATATTTTATTTCATTTCATTCATTTGTACATTGGGTTTACCCAGCGATAGCAAATTTTATTATTTATATTTATATATAATATATATATATAGCTTTTTTTTTTTTACAAAATGATAATTTATAGTGAACAATTATTTTATATAATGATTTAGTAATGCAAGCATTGGCAAAACTTATCAAATGATTCTGCATATTCTGTAATCTTAGCTAGAAGTATTCGAAAAATATATACATTAGTTTTGAAAATTATTTCGTTATAAGAAATGAATGAAAAAAAAATGTACAGAAAAATGTTTCCTCGCACACACTCTCCATTCAGAGAAAATGATAAATTTAATTATATTTAAATAGATCTTCATAAAACTTTCGTAATAATAACACAGTTATGGCGCATACAATGAAATTGACATGAGAAAATTTTGTATATTTTCTATGAATTTTGGGATATTGTGTATATATGAAAAATTTGATAGATCAAAATTCTAAAAATAATACGATGAACGTTACCAGATATTTTTTTAAGAAAGAAATGTTCGTTACGGTGGGTACTAGAATAGATATTATAACTAAATGTTTAAGAAAAAACGTGCAAATTCTATAAATAAAATAAATAATTTAACTAAATTAAATCAGTTTGTTTTGCTAGACTAATAAAAATCAGTAATTAAATACCATTTAACTGATATCAAATGAAATATTATTTTTAATAAATACTTTAAATGGTGTTAGAGAAAACAAACATAAGGGTTAATTTAATATTATCACAAAATAAGTTACACACAAAATAAATTCAACAAAAAATTATAAGAAATAATTAATCAACACACATATAAATAGTATTAATATTAATATATTATCCATATAATTGCTTTGTATGTTGATATAAAGTGACTATAACAAGATTCTAGTAAAATTAAAATTGTGTATCGTAACGAGTGTGTCGTAATGTTTGTAACGTGTGAATATGAGTGTGGAAGAAATTACATTACGATTTATTTATAAATTAAATAAATAGAATATAAATTAAAGAAAGTGGAAACCATTTCCATTATTTAATTTTTAATTTTTTGTTTGTTTGTTTAGAAATTATTGTGTGAGGTACATCTAGTAGTAGTAGCGAAGTACGATAGAAAACACCAACACAAATAATTATAACTATAATCATCATTAAAAAATCCAACCTCAGCTGTTTCCTCAATGATTGTAATATTTGTTCTGACGCCGAATGGCCAGTTAATATGCAGTTTATCTTTGTTCAGTTGAAATAGAAATACAATCAACACAAATAATGCGTTAAACATGAAAAACGCAAACACCGATTTGTTTCGTAGTTCAATTAAATCCTTTGCGACTCGAGCCTATTATTTTTGGTTGTTTTTGGTTTGCATTGTTTTTAATTTTTGGTTTTGTTTTTATCGTTGTTGCAAAGAAAAAAAGAAAAAAAAAATTGTAATTAAAATCTAGTTTTTTCAGGGACGCTATTCATAAATCATAACAGCCAAACTTGTTAATATGGGTTTTGATTTATTATAGCGTCCCTGTATGTTACCTCTTGCGTGCTTTCATCATATGTAATATTTGTCTTAACGCCAAGTGGCCATTTAACGTGTATATGATCCTTGTTCAGCTGAAGCAGAAACACAATAAGTACGAATAGTGCATTTATCATGAAAAATGCGAATACAGCAGAATTTCGTAATTCCTTTAAATCATGTGCTATTCGAGCCTGTATATTTGTTTGTAAATAAAATGTTAATAAAAATCAAATAAATGACTGTTTGCAATGCAGTCCAAAGAAATTGTGTTGACGTGAATTGATGTAAAAATTTCCTTCGTCATTTGTAAATAATATGCTAATCTTATACTTACGCCACTGGCTACATTTTTATAAATATTTGTGATTTTTCAAATGCGGTAAATGAATAAGATATACTTTTTTTAATTTTAAATTTTAGTGCTAGGTCAATGAACTGAAGTATTTACCTGTTCCTCTTTATCCTGATCGATGGGGTATAAATATTTGTCAATTAAATCTTTCCAGAATTGAATTTCAGAGCTTGACAAGAAATCGACCTCTCCCTTTTTGAGTTCATTGTCCTCGATCCAATATGGATTTGTTAAGAAATCACGTTCTTCTCGTTGAACCGTTGAAGATTCTGAGTCCGAATGTTCTGAGTCTTCATCCGATTCTTCAGCAACTGATCCCAAATGATGATCTCTTGAGCTACCAGAAGTTGTACGCTTTCTATGTTGATATCCATGTGGATCTACGATATGTTCCAGTGTTTCAATTTTCTTTGTTATTGTTGTCAATGATTCAGCAATATGAGTTAATTGAACCTTTTCATCACTGGTCTTGCCATGTGTGCACAAAATGCAACGGAAAAGTCCAGCCAATGAAATTTCAATTGAGCCTTCTTCATCAGGATTACCACCAATACCACCTTGTAGAAAACCTAAAAGTGATTTTTGCTTAGCCTGTTTAGCTGCTTCTTCCATTTCTTTTTTCTCTTTTTCTAATTCTTTCTTTGTTTTCTTAGCAACAACTTCTCGGGTGCCCCATGATACAACGTTCAAATTAATTATTGAATATAAAATCAATAGCAAGTACATTGATGGAATTGATAACAAATATATTATTCCAGCTGAAACACACCAAAATTCTTGCGGATGCAAACACGAAGCTATAAAGAATGAGCCAGACATTGCTATCAAAAATATGGCTGAGGGACTTCCAATACCATCCTCTCCCAGTTGTAAAGCAGTACCCACAATTACAGCCATCATTATTAAAGCATATAGCGTTGATAATATCTGAGCAAATATAACTTGAATGTTCGGTTTACACGTAAAACAAATAACCATAAAGAATAAAATTGGTACAATATTGTAATGGAATGATGTCCAATTGTCAATTTTGAAAGCGGCCACAAAAGCACCCACCAACATAAGAAATATCGTTCCTGGACCTAATATAGTTCCACCCATCAACATACTTTGGTAGAAGATGTACAAAAGCGAAATATTGTCATTAATTTTGATTGTTCTTTTTGAGTCGGCAAGCAAGTCCAAAATATTAGCAATGGTCGAAGGTACCCAACGACGCCGTTGATTGTAAAATTCATTAAAACCTTCTGGAGCATGTGTATAAGAATCACTGGCTGCGCAGTATTCAACACGATAGCCTCTTTGCAATAATAGTGTACATAACCAACGATCTTCTCCCTGATCGTATTGTACATAATGGCGTGCTTCATCTGAACGTGTTGTATATTTTTTCATTACATTGTCGTCCATAAGTGCTCTACCACGGAAAAGTGAAAAACATCCAGGACTACAAAGTACACAACCAATCATATGTTCTGTGGCTTTTTGCAACCAATGCCCAATAGCATATTCGAATTTTTGATACCAAACCATAGGTCCTGAGCCAACTGGATGTATGCGACCACAAGCAGCTCCTAAATTTCTGTTCTTTTTCATTAAATCAATTAACAGTGTGACTGCATTTGGCTGGAAATCAATGTCACCATCCAATGTAAGTAGGTAAGTATTCTCAGCCACAACATCTTTGCGATCAACTGAAATTGGTAGTTCCATTAATCGATGCCCCAGCAAGTAGTACATGTACATGACTTGCGACCAACGTTTTCTGTGTCGAATTCGATCTTTATCTTTTAAGTGAGCAATCATTTTTGTTTTTCCTGGTAGAGTCCAAACTAGACGCCCACCGTAAGGAGCTGGAAATTTTTTTGGTGGGCGAACTCTAATAATTGTTTGATGCACATCAGAGGCAGCATCATCAATGGTAGCTACAAGTAGTTTAACGAATCGATTTACTTGAATATCATTATCACTGTGATCAGATATTTCAAAAGCATCATCGAAAAATATGTGAGCTGAAATTGTATAAAAACAATAAAACAATAATGAATGAAAATTGAAAAAAAATAATATTCGATTTTGCACTTACTTTCAAATTCATAATAATCGGGATCAACAACACGTAAATATTTCTGTGCTACACGTCGTGCACATTGATCTTCATCCAATCGTAAAATACTCTTTAAAAACTCTATCATTTCATCTTTTGTTTCATGCCACATAGTTGCACATGCATAAATTCTTGTAATATGATCTGAATTTTTAATGCTGGGCTTATGCGGAGTGGAGGCGTCTGTGTGCACGGATATTGTTTCGTAATACTCGTCACCTTTTTCTTTTTCAATTTCCGCGAGTTCCTTATTAAAATATTAAATCAATAAATTGTAAGGTTTTTTAGATATGATTTGAAATCTATTTTAAAAAAGAAAGAGTACTCACCTCAGTTTTAACGTCAGCCTGATCATCTCGTCTTCTATTAAGAGCCATTGATTGATCAATTAAAACTCCACTGTACATTGGGCTTACAAATAATTTTTCTGTTGTGGCTAAACGTTCACATTTTGGTGTCCAAATATGGAGGGTAATCCATGTTTGTGATAATAACCATAAAAGCCATGCCCAAGCCATTTCTCGCGCAGCAAAATCACTTAATCGAAATACTGGCGGACTTTCGAAGAATAAATAATCTGGAATAGTTCCATGGAAAAAGCATGGATCTCCATTTCGTATTCCACACGCAGCTATTAGCAACGAAACTGACACGGGAATAGTTAGATTTACTGGAAAAGCATAACTAAATCCTTGAATAAGAATTTTACAAGCAAATTTGCCAAATATGTAGCACAGATATGCAGCAGTTATTTGAAAGAATATAACGTAGACAACTGTATTGTATTCTGCATCCATGTCAACAGTATCGCCCACCTTAAATAAAAAGAAATAATCAATACCCTTTAATCATTTCTGTTAAATGTTTTAAATAACATACTTGTGAAGCATCAACAATATCCGGGAGACTTTGACTAAGCAAAGATGACACCTCTTCTACAACAATTTTATGTGGCCCAAAGCCATCACTGTATAAATTAAATATATCCATGGGATAATCTCCTTGAAACCAAACAATGACAAGTAGAGCACAGAAAAAGAGCAGCATTTTCCACAGCGACAAAAACATACAATTAAAATATCTAGTGGTTCGAAGTTCTTCTTTAGCTCGACCCATAGCTCGAACAAAACCAAATGGACTTTGGATACAAACATAGTTTTCCCACCACCCGCACGAAGTCATTAATGCTGCAACTGGTATAACCCACAAGACCGGACGATTTTCTAGTAATGGCCATATAACAAATCCTGTTATTTGAGCGGCAATTGCAGCCAAATCTATCAATGTTTTAATAAAACGGCGTCCCTCCTTTGTTGTTCTTGAAAGTAGACCCAAAATACCTGACAAATTAGAATTAAATTAAAGTATCTGACTTTGGAACTTCACCCATTTCATTCATTTACCTGGAATGCAACATAAACAATTTGTTACCATTGCTGCTTTTACTGAATCTAACTCAGGCAATACAACAAACAATAGCAATGCTACGCCAATTGTATGAAATGTGTCCATTAAAAATATAAAAAGAAAATGTGACTTCAAAGGACGTTTCCATGATTTGAAAAAACAAATACGAACTGCTCGAATAAAGGCACCTATTTCGGGTATTGAAAAAGCAATCACCAGTGCCCACATCCAAGCAACTCGTTCTTCATCTGGTAATGTTGAAACAAATGTTTTGTCTCGACCCTATTTATTAAATATAATAAACTTAATATTATGCGAATTTGAACATTTCAAATTATTTTTAAACGACTGATTATTATTGTTATTGTACTTACTAAATCTTTATTACAATATTGTAATTTTCTATCGCGGCGTAATTGTGATGTCATGAATAAAATACAGCCTTTTGATATCACACCACCACCAAGTACAATGATAAATGTTATCAGGTACGCCATTAATTTCATTATTTTTATAGATAAATTTAACCAAGCCTGACTGACCATAGAACCACTGTCTATTTTTAGTGGCGGATCTCTGAATACATCCCATCCTTTTGTTTCGCTTACGGTTCTTTGACTGTTAATTTAAAAAAAAATATAATAAAATAAAATAATAAGCTTAAAAATTTTAATAATAAGAAAATGGATATTCTTGAAATACACTAGAAATTGTTTGAATTTGTAAATGCATTCGCGCTTACATTCAAGCTGATTCTGTTGAAAATAATAATAATCGACTTATGCAATTTAAGTAGATTTGAAAAGTAATAATGAAATACCTATGCTCTCTGTATCAGCACTGTCACCACAGTTACCATTGAGCTAAAATTATTTAAATATATTTCAAAAATAAAATTATGATTAATCCAAACTAAATAAAGCGATTCAAATCGGCTTAAGAAAAAATAATGCAATTTTTCTTTTATTTTCCTTCCATGCATTTTTTTTAAAAACATTTAATTCCTATGAGCGCTAGTTCTTTTATAATTTTAATCTTGAAATATAATATGTATCAAATATCAATAATAGTAATTGCATCATCATTCCATTTAATGAAAAGAAAAGAAAAAAAAAACCAATTCGGTATGATTTCTAAAACGAAATAAAACATTATTAGTGAGTGACTTAATAAGTTTTTTGCATTAAATATATTATTTTTTTTGTTTTGTTTATTTTTAAATGAGTATTGTTGAATTATAATAGTTTATAGATTTTAAAATGATACCTATTTTACATATTTTCACTTTATAACGCGCCTAAGCTTATTTTCTATGTTCATAAATACAAACAGTTAAATCATGTGAAATGGATCAACAAATGAAAATTTATTTATCGATTATTTAATTTATTAATGAGTATAAAAATTTTACTCCGGGTAATGCAATTAGTAAATATGTACTTATTAGTAGTAAACGGTAAGTACAAATCCACTAATTTCTAAAGTTTAGCATAAAAATATCTTGGATATAACCTATTATTCATTGGAAGATCAACGGTAGATTAATCGTTGATTAAAATCAGTATAAGATCCTCTAATTACTGAGTCGTCGAAATAACATTAGTTACAAGTTTTTATTATTTTGTAATAATTTTAAATGTACATGCCTCTATGTACGTACATTAGGGTGGTCCAAAATTTTTTGAAACCGTTTCGAAACCCTTTTGAAACCGTTTCTGAAACCGTTTTGAAACCGT
>JAABKK020057670.1:0-10465 GCA_011634745.2 Catotricha subobsoleta
TGCTTACATGTATGAACAAACAAAACGCGAAAACTCAAAAAACGCGTAAACTAAATCAAGTGCGAACCTAGGGTTAGGAATGTAGGTGCAATTATTTAGATAATTATGTTTAAGAAGAATATTCATTAAAAGTTCACATTCATTTTAGAAAAATGTATTTCTGTAAACAATGAAAAGAAACGAAAAAAAAAAAATTATTAATATTTTGTTACCAGAAATATCAAACATGGTGAATAGAAGTTGCTATCATTAACACTAACATTATAGCATCTAAAAACAATCTGACAATTAATTGAAACGAAAAAGTTTAAATTACAGAGTCATGTGTTCAAACATTTCAAAACATAAACGCAAACGTAACTATGTGAATTATCGAATTATATAAAAGTGAGGAAAACATAACGCAAGAGCAGTGAACAGCAACTATGGATTGTTGTAGCAGTTATACCGATTACAGACACACTGTAGGTGGTACTAGTTCATACCACCCATACAATCAACATAACCAACCATCAGGAGTCATTAGGTACCCGCAAGCTACAGCAATGTATCGTGGTGGAGGTGTGCGAACGCAAAATATATATGATGGATACGATCGTTTGGGATATCAAAATATGCCATATGGTTACAATACCCCCGCATATGGATATAATCATGCAGCTGAATTAAGACAAAATAACTTTTATTCGCATCCCTATCCATATGATTCTTATAGAGTGATGGCACCAAATTATCCATATCATCATCGGGATGTATACAATAACGATTCAATGTATCGAACAAAAAATAGTTATATGATGCGGGAAACAGCATATCAATACCCTATAAATAGAGATTATCCATGTCATAGTACAATATCGAGAGAATTTTATTCATCACAGCCACCAGCCGGTGCTGTCGATCTAAGTACGTCACATCATCATTCCATGCTTGGATCAACGTATGGAGAATATCATCAGACATCACCACCTTCCACCCAATTTTCGATTGGATCAAATGGTTTTTCCCCATCACCAAATTTAAATGCAACAGGTGAGTCAAACTAATTGAATTTAACGGAAAGTAAATTTTCATTTTTATTATCGCCGCACAATATAAAAACCTAATGATGTCGCATTGTTTTATAATATCGCTAATAAATATATACAAAATAATATACTAGCTTATTGTATACCATTTACAATTTACTAGAATACATATTTATATTTAAGGACTATTATTAATCAAAGTAATTAATTTAAATGGCTTATATGTCTTCATTTATGTTTTACATATTTTCCTGAATCAACAAGTTGCTTCAATATTGATTTATTATTTAGAAATGGTACGGACCGAAGTAAAAACGACGCGTTATATCGTCATTGATTGTTTCGTTATATATTTAAGTATCTATATTTAGTAGATTTCAATAAATTTTAATAATATAGTAGAGAAGTACTCATGATTATTATTATATATAGTCTACTAATAGTTAGTAAATAATACATAATAAATAATAATAAATACATACTGCTCATGACATTATTATAAACAATTATGTATTTAAATACTAATTTATTCGATGGATATGAAGATTTAAATCAGATTATAAATTAAATAGCGCGTATTTTTATTTGATCATTTGAATTAAAACATTTAAAACCTATATATGTATATCATTATGCCTGTTACAAGAATTTTAAAATAAAATAAAATAAAATAAAATAAATTTAAATATGAAAATGTTTATCGGTCATTTTAAGAAAATATAATTATTTAAATATTAAATTAAATAGAAGGAAAATAATTGTCAAATATGAAACAAGCGTAATTTTAATAATCTTTGGATCCAATTATAATAATTATATATCGTTTTATACTGTCAACTTTCAATTTATTTAAGCCGTTTTTTTTTAATTATAGCTTACTCATTTGGTGGAAAAGAATGCAAAACAAGAAAAAATCAAAGAGACAAGAATTTGTCTAAATTAGTTGCTATGAACAAAAGGCTAGAATCTCAAGCATTAATGGTGAGTTATTTATATATATTTTTAAAATATGTCTATTCTTTAATCGATATCATACGTAGAACTAACTTCATATAACTAAAAACGGTATTTCCATAAAAAAAAAGAAGTTCCTTTTATATTTTTTCTAGTTTTTATATAAGTTTAATACATATTCACCAAAAAATATTGACCTGTTCGAATACATAAAGCCAACCAACACATTTATCAGTTTGAATAGGCATCCAACACCCTTCTAACTAAAAACATATACCGCGCTAAGCCACCTAAACTATAAATATATTATTTGCGGGTCGATCGCTCAATGAACTTTTTCATCCTTATCGCACTTTAACCATTTTTCATAAAAAGAAATTCCCCGCTCACTATTCAAGAATAGTCGTATGTATTTCTATATTATTTGAATACATAATATGAGAATCTACATTCACATATACATGTACATTAGAAAACAAACGGTGATCAAAATTTTGGAATATGCGCTTTAAAAAGAGGCCAAATGGCGCCACTCTCTCCCATAATAACTTGTTTCTGAATAACATCTAATTGTTTTATATACAAAATTTTCCCGCAATTTTCTTCTCGGTTGGGTGTCATTATATATAACATATATGAATAATGATTAAGCGAATGTAAGAATAATTGATGTCGAAAAAGACTATTACATTAATAATAAAGCTGAAATATAAAATATAGATGATAAAATAAGATGAAATATACCTATGTGAAAAAAAGATTCTTGAAATATTATGTAGCATGAAATATATTATCAGAGTTAACTATCCCTTTTCAGACATTCTCTAAATCTACATGACAAATAAATAAAATTTTAATATCTAATTACTATTTAAAAAAATTAAGTATACCATAACATTTCGATACATTACGTTATGTTATGAGCATAAGCTGTATAGAATTTAGATATTATATCGATGACTTAATATCAATAATATCTGTATTTTCGTTGTAAGCAAATTTGTAACCTATGCACTAAGCAATAAAGGATCAAAATCGCTTAACACTGAAATGAAGATAGGCTCTAATGATATTAAGCCATCGATAACGATATGTATATAATATATGTGTTAGTAGCTATATATAAAAAAAAATGAATATTATAATTATAATAAAGAACTAAAAAAAAAATTTCTTATATATACTATCAACTTTCTTACATAATATAAATGTTCAATACAGACACATTTCTAGAAACAATGTGAATTTGCACATACAAACTCTAACTACATATATGTATAAACATTTTTTTTTTAAATCTATATTTTTAATATGTATAGTATGTGGCTGTACAAGTTAAAGTTTTTGTTTATGTATTTGAAATCAAATCAACCACTTGTTGAAATATGTTGATGTTTTGGTATTTCAAAAGCACATGTAGAATTATATGAATTTGTATGAATAGACAATTTTTTTTATAAGTAAAACGTTCGTCATCATAAACTATAAAATTTAGAACTCATAATTTTCGATTAAGAAAAAACAGCGGACCTCTCATTGGTCCTTCAATTTTTTTTTAAGTTATTCAAAATTTTCCTTAATTTCATGATTTTATGATGAATTATCAATTGAACAGAGATGGTATTTTTCCGAAAACGTTTCCATTTTCGGAAATTTTGCAACTTTTCCAAAAATATTTTTTTAGAAAAACATAATTACGAGTAAAAATACTACTTAGCAATCATTAATATGGAGTCACATGTCACTTGTTTGCCTGAGGATGGAGATTGGTGGAGCCATATACATCTGTTATTTCTTACTTTTAATATTTGTAGAGCCATTTTAATTTTACTTCCAGCTTCCACACGCTTCTAAAGAAGTTTTTAAGAAATTGGATGTATAATGGTATTTATTGAGAACAGAGTATATATTTATATATAGTATGAAAAATATTTCCATTTTGATGAGATGTTGTCAACGTTTTAATTTAAAAAAAAAAAAAATTTGAATTTTTTTTTCATTATGTTTTTGAAAATAAACTTTCCAAAACGGTTTCAAAGTTTTTGAACTCTAATTTGATCATTTTAAGTATAATCAATTTTTTTTCAATTTTTTTATTTCCCTAATGGAAATTTTATTTTATATCGGTAAAAACATGGCATAACCATCATAGTATATTTTGCAATGAAATGATAAAATATACCCTAGTTATGCCGATTTTGCCGATTATGGGATTGTTTTGCCTTTTTCCTAAAAAAATATCCGCTAGGGTTATTATTTTGTTTAATCAATTAATTAAATAATTAAATATACAGACGTTATTAGAATTGTATAGCTACATGAAATTCCTAAGTACTGACTGAAATTTGCCAATGAAACATACATCATTTATTTCATGTTTATTTAAAAAACAATTTTTATACTGGATAGGCATAGGATTACAAAGCCATTTAGCCATAGCTCCCTATTGAGAATATTTCATACAAATTTAATACCACCAATTTGCCTGGAATTAATTTTGTAGGAAATAATTTGCGTAAGAGAAATGTGAAAAAAAAGCACCCTTAATGAAATTAATAATAACAATTATTTACATAATTAAATCAAAACAAATTAAAAAATAGCGATAAAACAAATATCTACAGCACTAAACTAAACAAAACTATAATGGCGGGAACGCTATCGCTGCTCAAAAATTAGTAGAGCCGATACCAATTTGCGCAAGCATGAATAGTACGAATGAGTTCATAATTGAATATAAATAATTTTACCATAACAATAATAATAATAAGAGTATAATAATCCCATGAGTATCTCGTTTCATAATAATAATTAATTAAATATAGTAATGAATTGTTTTTCTGTCGAATTAATAAGCAATAATAATACTTATGTTTTAATATTAAAGGCAGAAATATCAAATTAAGTAATAAAATTTATATTTTTTAAACACAGATAAATGAAAGTGAGAGAGCGGGAACACCATTTGTTGGAAACTTTCAGCATCAAGGATATATGGAATCAACTAATATATATGGGAATAGTGATCGTTTTAACAATAATGAATCAATGGTTTCAAATGAATCAAACTGGCATTACCCTTCCGAAACAGTTAATAGTAGATCCCACTGTGCAAAATTAAAAAAACGAACCATTTCGCCAGAGCCACAAGTTACACAAACACTTCCAACATCTCTAACGCCTGTTAATCAACAAAATATTACAAGCGATAATGGTAAAATTGTTGTGAGTATGATATTCATTGTTCCCTAAATTAAAACTAATCAGAAAACTGTATAATAGAGAATTTTATAATTTATTCGCCCTTTATTAGAGTGGTGTCTTAGAATCTGATTTTATTCCAAGTAAGAAAAAACGTAAACAGAAAGACGAAATTGATGATTCGATGGGAAGTAGAGAAGAATTACAGGTATTACTACCGCTTCATGCAAAGTGTTTTTTTTTTATTAAACATTAAATTATTATTACTCATCTTTTGCAGAACGTGATACCTTTACCAGGTTTTCAACAAGCTTTCGGTTCAACTGAAATTGGACGATTTTCAGAAATATTTTTTAATGCACCGGAAAGTCCGTTGGAACCAATATTTGAATCAGAGGCTGACACCTTAAGTCCACAACCATGGGAAACTGGAGATTCATTAGAGGGACCCCATTTTAACTTACAAATGGGTGCACCATTTACACCAGTATATGCTGAAAGTTATGGTTCAACAGATTCTCCGTCAGCATCTAGCAGTAGTTATTTCAGTGATATACGTTATAATGATTTTTAAAAGAAAACAAAAATATGTACAAAATCAAATCATATTTAATAATCGAGCATTTTAAATAATTTCTTTTTATATAATTTAATATAAAGAAAAATAATAGAATAGAAATAATTAATTAACGATGATATTCAAGCAGACAAAATTAAAATGTTTATAAGTGTTTAAAACAATTTCTGTGAATGTTTTTATCAAAATAATCTCTTCCACAAAATCAACATATAAAATATGTAGGTATATTGAACGAAATTGATTGTATTGAATTCTTTTACAGTTAAAGTACAAAGTACCTATAAATTATATTGTTGAAGAAATTTAATCAAATTATTATTATGAGATTAATCCATTCCATAATATATTTAAAAAAAAAAAAACAAAAAAAAAAACAGTTAATTAGGTTTATTTATAAGATTTTTAAAGATTATTCTTTCTTGTAGGTATTACAGACTGGTATTCTTTATTGTACCACAGAATTATATATTATTAAATTTATTTATGTTATAGAATTTAAACACCATTTTATATAATAAAATAAAATTGAATTGAAACATATTTTCAAAGATTTAGCATAAACGTTAAAACTTGCCAAAAAAAAAAACCTAAAAAAGAGAAAAGAGAATACAATGTAATGTTATAATTTTCTAAATTTTGTTTCCATTGTAAACGAGAGAAGAATTTACATTTATCTATTACTCTATGATATTAGCTCATTCTCCATATAATAATAATATATTTACCAAATAATTTGAAATAAAAGAGTCCTAATAATGTAATTGTAATAAGAAATTTGTTTTAAAAAAACAACACTTATAAAATATACGTGCCTTTTTTTTCAGATTGAAAATGAAATCAAAATAGGTACTTTTTGAATTTAAAATTTTTGTGTTTTCTTATTTATGTAGTACAAGACGAACATCCATGTTTTGCCGTTGCAGCGTCAAATAATTTTATTCGGTGATTGTTAATTTGTATATTATTTATTTGAGACATATTTATAATTATAACTATTGAAAAAATTTCTTCATTCATTTAAAAAAAAAAAAAAACGAACAGCAATGTGGATTTTGGATGGATGACGGATCTGGTAAGACATAAAGGCCATGCAGAAAGATCAAGTATTATAGGGTCTTAATACCCAATTACTTAACATAATGATTATTATACATAAATATGTATTCATAATTAAAAATATTTTGGAAAATACTACCCATTTCATTATGTCTCAAAATAGTTTTTTTTATAAATATTAATTTAATATTAATAATTTACGTTTATGTGATCTATTTTAATGACTAGTGTTGAAAAATAGTTTCAAATTCATAATTGAATAAATTCCAAATTTTTATTCAATTTTTATTGTAATAAATTTGTCCATAATAATCATTCTATTAAAACTATCCCACAAACTTACGTTTATTTTCTCTATGTATTAATTATAATAATTTTATTAAATTGATATATAAAATAAAACAATACTCACGTTAATATAACTCAAAATGACAATTATTAATCAAAACAAAGTAGAAACAAAAAACAATTCAAAACATTTTTATATTAATGCGTATAACAATAAATTATGTTAACTTCATTGATAATATTAGATGAATAGTTAAATTATAAATTTAAAACTAAAATCAAAAATCAAAAAAAAAGAAGAAAAAAATCAGTGAAAGAAAAGTAGAAACTTGTAACTGAATGTAATATTTATATGATAGTATTTATGAAAATGAAATTATAAAAATATTCCAATATTACTGACACTAAATATTTATAAATGTGAAAAACTATTTATCACACCGAACAAAAAAAATAATAAATAATATTAAATAGAAAGCAAAATGTTATAATAAAATTATTGCAAAAATGCCAAAAATTAACAATTTAGCGATATAAATAAAATAAATTAAATAAAAGATTAATATAAGTTAATAATGTTTATAAATGGTAATTAATTAGAAATGTGTCCGAACAAGACAAACCAAAAAAAAAAAAAAAGATTTATTTAAAATATAGCTAGCAAAATATTATTAAGATTTTAATTTACTTAAATTTTGTGTTGCTAGTTATGATATGCGGAACAAATGAACATTTTCTCTTTAAAATTTCCAATAGATTCTAATGAACATTATTAGTAATATTATTAATTATTACGGCTCAACATAAAATGAAGCAAATCTTTTTTCACCCATAATACCGAAAATATGCATTTTGAATTTTTAAAATTTGCACTTTATTGAAAATTTAAAATTCCGTATAATTATAAATAACAATTAACATTATGGTATTTCAAATATCTGTGCCATTCTTCGAAATAGAAACATGCAAACCCACTTAAAAGAATAATGTAAATTTTAAATAAATATGTATTAAGTGTACAAATTTTAAAATAAATTTAACCACAAAAATTTGACATAGAATTTAAAAAAAAAGAAAAAGAAAAAAACATAGTTAATTTTTTTTTGTGATTAATTTTCTGTTCAATCAAAGTGTTATCATTTCTAAAAGAAAAATCATTTTTTTAGAACAAAATTTATAAATTGAATTTTTAGTTGTAAAATATAACTTATAATATTATTAAAGACAATTTTACAAAACTTATTAATAACATTTAAATAAGAATTCATATTTATAATTTATTTATAAATTTTAGATAATAAAAGTAAGTGCCTTAACAATAAAAAAAAGAAAGAATATTAAATATTTTATTTAAAATTAAATTAAAGAAGAAAAAACAATGTCTACAAAAAGAAACATCAAAACTTATAATAAAAAAAAAAATATTAGTGTAAAAATAATGTAATCAAATTTATGTGATTATTATCAAAATTTTATATAAATCCATATTAGATTACCAAACGCACTTTATAAAAGTCTCTCCCTCTAGAAGTGATCAAAGTTATATTTGAAGAGAATATAATATCTATATTTGATTTTAATTTATGTGTAAATTTTTAATTTCTTTTCAAATTACTTGCAGAAGAATTTTTTTTCATTTTGTTTATTAAAGCGACAGACAATAAAAATTATTGAATATTAAATGCATAACCCGATAAAATGCTAATGAAACGGACCACGATGGAGTAATTAATGTCTTTCTTATATCATCTACTTATAACCTCCTATTGACGTACCAAATTAAATGTCGATAACAAAAAAAAAACCTGTATAGTTTTTCCTAGTCTGAAAAGAGTTATAGTGAATTGGGTAAATGTATTTGTAAATGATTATAATAATATAAATACATCCACTAAATAATTTATTAATTGATAATTTTCTAATAGATTTTTAAATTTCCTATGAATTATTATTAAAATCATAATTTTAATTATTGTCTAACAATATGAAAAAAATCCATACATTTGTATTACTTACTAGCGATGGTTTTCATTATTTTCGTTCTAAATAAACTAAATTTTATCAAATTCTATATCTTTTAATTTCATCTTATTTCGCATAAATTTTAAAAAGCTTATAAAATTATATGAAATATTCTCTCGATAATTTCACCAGCTGATCTTTAGTCTTAATCTCTAATATGTAATATTTGAATTAATACGCCACTAAATTTTTAATAAAAAGATTATAAAAATAAAAATATCATATAATAATCATTATAGTTTCTTCAGTAAATAAATATTCCGGAATTTTAAAACTAATATACATCACCAAAAACCCAAACATATCTTGAATATTTCCATACCAATTTAACAGATACAAAAACAGAAATAAATAAACTATAGTTGTTGTAACATTATTGTTAAGAGCTAAAATGCATATATTTTTAATTTGCCTTTTATCCTGTAGTTATTTAATTATTTCTACTTACTTTTAATTTTTGAATTAATTAAAACTTTTGATAATTAATAATTTTCGTATACATAAAAACAGTGCATGCCATTTTATTATTAATTAATAATTTCTTATGTCTGTCTCCCACCATTATTATTAACACATTATAAAATCAACTAAATGAATCGTAAAATTTTATGAGGTTTCAAATGGGCCCAAAAATCATAATCAACATTACATTTTCATAATTATGAAATAAAAGTAAATCTTTTTGGGTCAAAATTTATAATAAATTATTAAGGAAAAAAAAATCATCTAAAATATAAACAATTTATATAGAAATAAATAGTTATTTCTGAAAACTTATTTTATCTCATATAATAATTAAATAAGTAAGTATTTAGTAGATGGTTAAACATGTTTATGGTGATGTTTTAGAATTTTCATAACCATATAAATACTTCAAAAATAATAAAGAAAAAATTTACAAAACAATATAAAAATAAATGTTATTTATGTAAAATTGTTGGACTAATATCAAAAAAAAAAAAAAAAGGAAGGAAATATAATCCAAAATAATATATGAATGGATAACGTCATTTTAAACTTAACATAATTTATAATATGATCGGTTGTGGTTTTAGCCTAACTTAGTGCTAGCCTATCCAACCAATATCCATAAAGTCTTAAAAAACAACTATTTCTATGACAACTATAATGTAATTTTCTTTCTTAATTAATGGTATACAAATTTAATCTAAAATATATCTAATATAATATTATAAATATAATATACATTTACATAAATTTAACACAATAACATTATAATCTTGAATTAATGGGTATTCATATATTATTATTATTATTATTATTATTATTATTATTATTATTATTATTATTATTATTATTATTATTATTATTATTA